>LZPO01108018.1:190841-216153 GCA_001675575.1 Neotoma lepida | reverse complement strand
CACCTGTACCTGGGCACACAGACTGGGAATGGCCACCTGTACCTGGGCATACAGACTGGGAATGGCCACCTGTACCTGGGCACACAGACTGGGAACGGACGTCTGTACCTGGGCATACAGACAGACAAGCGAACACTTTTGAATTCCTCTCTAAGTCAGGTGTTAGCACAGTCTGTCACCTGCATTTGGGGATTCAACCAGCAAGTGTTGAAAAATATTCAAGAAAAAAGTTACGTCTACTACACACAGAGACCCTTTTCTTCCACTNCATAAACAGTGTTTTCCTAATATTTATACTATGCTAGGTGTGATAAGACATCTAGAAATGACTGAAGTATACCTGAGGATNTGTGCACACTGCATGAAAATGCTGTACACTATATCCGAGGGCATGGGCCATCTGTGGATTCTGTTTTGACAGGATTTTGCTCTGTAACCTGNGCTGCCCTTGTATTCAAGATTCTCCCGCCTCAGCCTCCCAGACACTGGGGTGATATATATACTGGGGCCATCTGTGNATTCTACTGTCCACCTCCTAGCAAGGGGCAACTGTGAGTAAGGAACTTATTGTGACTTTTAAGAACAGAATTTTGTTTGTTTGTTTGCTTGTTTTGTTTTGTTTTTCAAGACAAGGCCCCTCTGTGTAGCAGCTCTGGCTGTCCAGGAATTCAGTCTGTAGACCAGGCTGGCCTTGAACTCATAGAGATCCACCTGCCTCTGCCTCCTGAGTGCTGGGATTAAAGGCATGTGCCACTACCACTCTGAGGAACAGAAGACTTTTTTATAAAGAATTCTTCCCCACCAGTGTTTTGTGTACAAAACAGACCTCTTGAGAGATTTCTTCAAAGCAGAGTCTGTCTTTTCACAGCAGGGGTGGTGACACCTCCTTTCATGCCTCTGCCAGGTGCCCTCTGTACCCCAGTTCCCGTGGGTCCCCAGAATCCCATCTCTTTCTCTTTGTCCTCCAGGTCTCAGGTTGGTGATGGCTTCCTGATGTGATTTCCTTAGTGATGCCTTTGTGACCCAGACTCTCCNCACAGCCCTGGGAAAGACTCTTACTAAGNTTTTATCANTTAAATCCCATGTGCCACCCATTTNCCTGCAGGAACCCGGGCCATCACATGACCTATGCTAATTTTTTCTTGCTTCTCCAACAAATGTCCACAAACATGGACTTCAAAAAGCCATAAGCTTATTATCTTAGGGTTCTGGGGGAATGTATGTACAAAATGGTTGTAACGAGGTCAGGTGCTTCAGAGTAAACAGAAAANCATTCATCATTTACTCAGTTTAAGGGTAGATTTAGGGCAGGCACACAGCTTTGCCCTTAAGTTGGTTCAGGAACCAGGTTCTCTCTACAGCTCCCTGACCTCATGGTCAAAGCTGGCCTGCTGCTGCAATATCCAATCTGCAGACTGAAGAGAGGAAAGGATGTGGGAAGCGAGCAGCCTCTTGCTAAGGACACAACCCTAAACTGTAGATGTCATTTCCACTCCNCTCCAAGTGGACAGAACGGAGCCACACGATCACACGAAACTGTGAGGGAGGCTGAGAAATGGAGACACACGCCAGATAAAAGTAAAGGACTTCCGGTAATTAAAGGAACGAAGGGAAAATGGAAACCAGGNGACAGATGGGAATTTCTGCCACAGTCTTTGCAGCTTGGTTTTCTCATCTAGAAAACGAGGAGGCTGTTTTGACAATTGAATGTAACACACAGCAAGGGACGGAACCATGCACCTGTGTTCACAGAAAGTAGTTTATGCAGCTATTATATTGCCTTGCCTCTCCCTGGGGTCCTAACAGCTGCCCTCAGCTTAAGACTGAGCTGGAATGACCCAAGGATGGTGAAGGGTCATTTTATTGCAGTGGTTCTCAGCCTTCCTAATGCTGCAGCCCTGTAGTACAGTTCCTCGCGTGTGGTGACCCCCCAACCATAAAATTATTTTCGTTGCTACTTTGTAACTGTAATTTTGCTACTGTTGTGAATCGTAATGTAAACATCTGATATGCGACCTTCAAAGGGGTCATGACCCACAGGCTGAGAATTGCTGATATAGAGGCTGAAATAATGGGTTTTAAATTACTTAGCTAGGGACTAACAGGTCCCAGGCTCAATACATTCATTGGGTTGACTGTCCTTTGTCAGGAAAGGTGATAAAATACATCCTAAATAGCACACTGTGACTATTGGTGTGTTAGGTAGTATAACTCAAATGATCACTTGTAACAGTGGTTCTCAACTTTCCAAATGCTGTGGCCTTTGAATACAGTTCCTCATGTTGTGGTCACCCCCAACCATAACATTATTTTGTTGCTACTTCATAACTGTAATTTTGCTACTGTTATAAATCATAATGTAAATATCTGATGCTTCTGATGGTCTTAGGCAACTCATGTTTTGAAAGGGATGTTCAACTCCCAAAGGGGTCACAACTCACAGGTTAAGACCCACTGTTCAGTTGCATGTTGACTGTCTCACTTTGGCTGTTTTAAAGATACAAAAACAGAGTGAACTACCTGCTACCCAAAGAAGTTCAGACTCTCCAAAGGAACTGGAAAAATGAGTGATGTGAGAATTCAATAGCATCTTTATTGGCATCAAGAGGTTTAGCNTGAGAGGAGGCCAGGGAAGAAGAGAAACTGAAGAAAGAGCGACACGGGGCAGGAGGAAAGGGAAAGAGAGTTAGAAAATGCAGGGACCAACACCACTGTGAGTTAGCTATCTCCCCTCCTAGTGAGAGGGTACTGCCATTTGCCTTGACATTATCAGAACACNTGAATCTACGTTACTGTCACATGATGGTTTTCTTAGAATTTCTCTATTGATGACCAATACACCTAATTGGGAAAGCCACAGAAAGATTGAGAGATTGGCAGGGCAGCGCAGGACTCNTGGCAAATAACTCAGAGGAAGTACATTGTCAGGAGGTGTGAGAAACTGAGGACTAAGTTTACAAGTGGCCACTAAGACTGGCTCTGAGGATTGTATATGGATGTGTTAACCCTCTCAGTTCAATAGGACCTTCTGGGAAGCCGTGAGGGTGAACTGAGGTCATAGGGCAGGACCTAAGCCCCTAGAGCTGGTGCTCTCCCAGAAGAGCGAGAAAACCTAGAAATGATCTCTTTCTCTCCCTGTGTAGCTAAGGAAGCCTGTGAGGATGCATGGTGAAGGTGATTCTAAAGCAAGGAGGGAGGCCTTGCCAGGTACTGGCTCCCCCTTTGAACATGGATTTTTGTTGTTGTTGCTGGACACAAACGGGGGTCGTCTGGAAAAAAAGAACCTCGATTAAGAAGATGCCTCCACCAGGCTGACCCATGGGCATGTCTGTGGGGTATTTTCTTGATTAATGACTGATGTCATAAACCAAGGATCTAGCACACTGTGGGCAGTGCCACCTCTGGGTACGGTGGCCTTGGCTTCAGATTCTGCCTTCAGCTTCCTTCCTTGGGTTCCTGCCTTGACTTCCCTTCATGGTGAACCTTAAGCTGTGAGCAGAAATAAACCGTTTCTTCTGCAAGTTGCTTTGGTTACGGCATTCATTCCAGCAGACTAGGACAATGGACTCCCAGCCTCTAGCACTGAGAGAAAACGAGCGTGTTTGAGCCACTTAGCCTGGTGTTTTGTCATGGCAGCCCACATGGAGAAATATGTATTAAGTGGAGAAAAGGGGACACGTCCATGACAGGAAGGAGAGGGCAGAGAGACAGGAGTGAGTGGGGAGTGGCCTGAAGAGGTCAGCTCCCTTCACACTGGGCATCTGGGCTTCAGGAACAAAGGCTGGTTCTGTTTTAGGTCAGTCCTTACAAGTGAGGTTCTACCGCCATCTAGTGGCCACATACTTATTCATCCGTTCCTTCATTTGTTCATTCGTGGGTTCGTTCGTTCGTTCATTCATTCACAGACAGTTCTGGACCGGCAAGGCACTCTGTTAAGTAAATAATATTGGTGAGTACAGATTAACGCGCATTGGCTACTTTTCCTTTTTCTCCACGCCCACCCCTACCTTCTTCTTTCTGACCGGATCTTGCTACGTCATCCAGGATGGCCAAGAATTTGTAATCCCATCCCAGCCTCCCAAGCGCTGGGTTTGCAGTCATGGGCTCCTCCGTGCTTTGCATGGAGAAATTATTTAAGCTCTAGTACAAGCCTCTGGCATAAGTACGATGACTTCTGTCTCACAGAGGAGAAAACCAAGATCCTGAGAGGTTAACAAGTCAACCAGTTGACAAGCTGACTGCCAGGCAGCCAGGCAGTGGGAGACCTGGCCTTCATCAGGGAGCTTGGCTCCAGGACCCTTCACAAAGGGTATTCTTCACCACTGAGGTTCTTAGGATTTCTTTTTATTACAAAGTAACTGCTTTAGAGGAGTTGTTTGAAAAACCAGTGAGGGCAGCACCACGTTTACTCCTTTTAGACAGATCCTGGTTTTGTTTCACCATCAAGAGCTAAGCCACGTTCAGCTGACACTATATATCCGTGGAGCCTGCAGGCCAGTGATGTGGCCCGGGAGCCGAAGCGCAGGAATCTCAGAGCCGAGCATCTGGTGCCTCCTTTCTGCCTCCGAGCCAGGCTCAAGGCAGCTGCGTGGAGCTTAAATAAGGTTTGGCTGCCTTTGGTGGGATATGCAAGAAACTAAGAAGGCCCTTGCTCCTCCCTGCCACCAAGTCCTAGAGCTGGTGAGTGGGTGCTGAGCTCGCGGGTCTCCTGAGGGGTGTCACCTTGGCTGGTGCTTAGAGAAGGCAAAGACGCTGTTTGGCCTCGTGTCTTTGCTATGGCTGGTGTTCCATTATGCTCTGCCACTGCAGCCCCGCCTTCACTGTGAGCTGACTTAAGCCCGCAGCCCTATCCCTGGGATGAAGAGACTTGAATTTACAACATCATGAAAAGCTTTTTGCATTGTTATCTCTCTTACTTGAACATGCATGAGCCCCTAATTCACTAACATTAATTTTTGCCTTGGTGACAAACTATCAAAAATGGGTGGTTTGGACAGGTAATAAGCAGCAGCTAGTAAAACAAAATTGTGATTTATGCTGGCTGCCAAAGAGAAACTTATCAAAAGTAACACACACACTCAGAACGGGGCGGCGCCCCACTTTACTCTAACCACTGCCCCACCCATCTGTATCACTGCCATGCTAAATCTTCTGTTAGCAGCACCTGACCCTTCTCTTCAATCCTACCCTTCAACCTGACTAGGTCCTTTGATCAGGTTTTGAACTAAGTTTATGAGACTCTTTAAGGATATCTACTGTCAGTTCAATACCCTGTAAAGCAGCCACCATCCCCACCCCGCCCCAGTTAAATTCACTGAAAAGAAAAAAATGTCCCTACAAATGTCCCTATGAAGAATTGTAGTCTATGAGGGAGGAGACACATTTGTAGTATGTGGTGGTATTTTATCTATGTCACCCAATAAAATTTATCTGAGGATCAGAGGAACAAGGTCAGCCACTAGCCTTGCAAAATTAGCACATGCCCTTAATTCTATCACTTAGCAAGCAGGGTCTGTCTGGATCCCTGTGAGTTCCAGGTCACACTAGGAACAGTGAAGCGTAGAGACACACGCCTTTAATCCCAGCATCAACCATAGAATTCTGGAGGTCTGTGCAGACAGACAGGAAGTGACAGAAGTGGGCCATAGGAGGAAATGATGTAGCTAGGCTAAAAGAGCCAATAGGAGAACAGAACAGAAAGGGATATAAAAGTGGAGGTATAAGGTGTGGAACTCTCTCTCCATTTTGGGAATTTCGGCGGCAGTCTAAGGTGAGGCTGGTATCTGTTCCTAATTCCTCTGATCCCTGTCAGACTTTCACCCCATCTCTGCCTCTGTGTTTTATTTAACAAGACCATTTAGAAAATCCATCTTACAGTAGTATGAGATAGATGGTAGGTAGATAGAGAATACTAATCTACCAANACCTAATACTCCTTTGGTTGTAAATGCTAGGAAAAAAACCTGTGTGTGTGTCTCTCTGTGTGTGTGTGTCTCTGTGTGTGTGTGTGTGTGTGTGTGTGTGCACATCACATGTGAAGGTCAGAGGATGACCTTCGGTATCACTCCGCCTTAGGCAGAGTCTATCTTGTATTCTTACTGGAACCCAAGGCTCACCAATTTGGCTAGGTTGGTTGTCTAGCGATCCTTCCGTCCATGCCTCCCCAGTGCCGGGATTCCAAGCACACCCCACCACATCCAGCTTTTGACATGAATGAGCACTGGAGGTTGAGCTCAGATCCTCACACACACACAGCAAAGCCCTTTCCTGATAAGCCATCTCCCCAGTCTAAACTGGTTTTCGTTAGTGAATAAAAAACTAGGCTATGTCTTAGATGTAGACAGCACCCTATCAAGAGGACCCAGTATCTCACTAGCAAATTCTGCCACACTCTCCTTCCTTCTCTGTGCATTTGGCATCATTCTCAGCAGCCCATGAAGACAGGTCTGCTGGCAGCTCCCAGCTGTCTTCTGTTCTGTCTCCCACTCAGGAGTCACCACAGTTAGATGGCCCTGGGTCACATGGTCACTTCTGAACTGTGGCTGTTCGTTGTTCTCCTTGGCTTGACTTGAATCACGCGAGCTGCCTCCCACGTAGGGATGTGGGTCACAGAACTGTTACCAGAGAAGGGAGACTGAAAGCCAGATTGGGAGCTACTGTTGAAAACTTTAGGCAAATTAAATTCAATATTGTTTATCCAAGTGAAGAATGCTTCATGAATCAGGCAACAGTGAGAGTTAGAAGAGGTTTGGCAAGCCTGGCCCAGCTCTGCAAGCAGCGAGCTTTCAGGCACTAACAAAGAAGAAACGTCTGTCTTACTTGGGCATGGCAAAATGAGTTCGCTGCCAGGCACTGGCTTATGACTAGTGGTTACAAAAATATATTCCTAAATTAGGTTTCAGTTTATTTACATACCTTAGGTTGTTGTTTGTTGTATAGAAACTCAGAGTACACAGCCAGCCTCAGGCCAATGACATTTTTATTGTTTTATTTAATACTAGAAAGAAAGAAAAAAAAAGAGTAAATGTCTCTACGGTGAGAACAAGGCACAGACAACACAACACACGGGGTCTAAGTTGTCCTCACAGAAGGGAAATCTGAGTTGACTCTTTAAAAAGAAGCAGAAGCTTGCCCGGCAGTGAGAGTTCAGGGTGAAAATGGGAAGGAGTGGTGAGAATGGCCAGGGCAGAATCACAAAAGAGAGAACTTCTGCCTTCTTGTGCCTGGCAAGGCCTGATTTAAAGCAAGGCTCTGAGCCAGGCTAGGGAGGCTGCTCATTCGGTAAAGTGCTTAAGCATGAGGACTTGTGTTCTGGACCTGAGTTCGGAACCCGGAACCCATGAAAAAAGCCTAGCCCCCCTAGCACTGCAGAAGTGGAGATATGAGGGTTTCCTGGGGCTTGCCAGCCAGCCAGTTTAGCCAAAAAGTGAGATCCTGGTTCAGTTGAGAGACCTTGTCTCAAAAAATAAGGCGGAAAGCAGTTGAGGAAGACATCAGACATCAAAGCCTGGCTTCTACGTGCACAGACAACCACCTACACACATCCATGCACACCCTCCACCTACCCCTCCTCACACAAAGCTGGCTTCCCATCTGGTAGCCTCAGCACTTGGGCCACTGAGGCAGGAGGATTGCTACAAGCTCAAGGCGAGCTTGGGTTGCATACTGAGTTCCCGGCTATGAGTAACTGAGTAACCTGGTATGATGGTTAATTCTCCTGCCTCAGCCTCAGTGTTGAATTTACAGGAACATGCCCTATGCTCCTTATCAGGCTTAACTGAACTATATTGATGTGTCCAGAGCACTTGGAATAGGCCCCGACACATAGAGAGTGCTAAAAATGTTAACTGTATATAATAAAGCAAAATAAGTAGGCTTGTTCAATAATGCACTGTTATGACCTCGTCTAAAATAATGGCCTACAATAATTGGAGGCAACATACAAAGAATTTGGCTAGAAGGATCCAAACAAATGAAGAGCATAGCTTTACTTTTTAATGATTATTGTAACACAGGTAATATCGTATGTAGTTTACACTCCAGTTCCTTCACTGTAACACATCTTACAAAAATATCATTTCTCTTTCTGGCCCTGGTTTCCCAAGGTCCACTCTTACAGACTTCGTTGAGCAAAATGTTGTTCTATGCGGCCCCCTGGTTTTCATGTGACAAGACAACCCAAAGAATCCCACACAGAGTGACAGACTGTGCACACAGACTCTTGGGCCTTATATTCATGTTCTGAATGTCAGGCTCTGAGATGGGGTCCATGGTCTTGCTCTTCCTGGTGTGTTCCTAAGTGTGCATGTGTGAGAGATCGCGGCCAGATGTTCTCTGGGTATTTCAGTCTTTGGAAACCCTCCAACCTCCTCCCTTAAGGAACAATGGCTTTTGAAAGGGTCTAAGTGAAAGGAAATACATCTCATTTTCAATTTTCCATGCAGTAGGGAGGAAAGGAAGTTAGGGGGAAAACAAAAGCCTTTGGTGAGGCCAGGGCACAGGGCTGTGCAATAAAAGGATGTAGTCTGGGGTCCCTCTGTCTGGCTTTCAGCCATTCCTAGCTCTGCCTGTTCGAGTTGAGTGATCTGAGATAATTATTCATTTATTAGAGCCTTAGTTTCTTCCCCTCTGAAATAAGGTTGATAATAATAACACTTCATGGTACAAGCTTCCAAGTGGCTTCTAACGACTGTCTCGGTCCTTCTATGTCATTGTGAAGTTCCCACCTATCCAATCCGAATTGGTCTGTATAACTAAAGATAGGATGGTAGTGGTCAATAAATGCCAGCCAAAGGCTAGAAAGATAGCTTTCCAGTGGCTTCTGTTTCCTCCATTTCTGGGGTCAGGAAACTCCAGTGCCTCCTTGTACTGATCACCAGCCACGGTAGGCTCAAGAGCCTCAGTGTGGACAGCCGTCTTGTGTAATATGTAATGGATCCATCCTCCTTTGGAAATATGCCCAGGAGGCTGAAGTGTGTCAGCATCCATCTGGACTTCCAAAACCAAATGGCATATGCTACACGCCTTGTGAAGAACAGAAATGTATTTCTTATCATTCCAAAGACTGGGAAGTCCAAGCTCAAGCTGCCAGCAGAATTAGTCCTGAGCCCATTTCCACGCTCTTAGCTGGTGCCTTCTCACTGTATCCCCACACGATGGAGGGATAGGGCAGGCTTCTTCATAAGGATGCTAACCTCCATGATGAGGGCCCCACCCTGCTGACTTAACGATTTCCAAAGGTACCACCTATCAGTACCTAACCCTGGGGTTAGGAGTTCAGTGGGTAAATCCGGGAAGGACAAAAACACTCAGATGAGAACAAAGTGTGAGTTCTTTTTCTGAATTTGCCTTTTGTTTCTAAGTTTGCTATCTGCCATCAACCGCACTGAAAACATTTTCCTTGTCAATCACTCACCCGGACTTTTCACATTTGTTCAGGAGGGGGTTCCACTGTATGATGGACACATTTATGCAGCAAGCACTCGAGCGCTGGCTCAAGATACAAAGTCTGGAGCTTTATCTGTGTACCTGGCCTGTTGCACAGGCATGGTTTATAAGATGTCCATATAACTGTGTTTTGTTCACCATCTCTTTATCTTTTCTCAAGGGGCCAGCTTTTCCTAGGCCGCCACATAAAACCATGTATAGGCTCATAATCATCTATGGATACTTGGAAAACTCAAAAGTTCTATGATCATGTTTCACAAATTGAAGCCCCAATTTGATGGGAATGTCTTTCTGGAAATGTTGCTCTGATTGGTTGATAAATAGAGCTGTTTGGCCAATGGTGAGGCAGAATAAGGTTAGGCAGGACATTCGAACTAGGGGGAGAGAGAAAGAAAGCAGAGCTGGGCAGATGCCATTCTGCCATCTAGANAACAGCATGTAACGGCACACAGGTAAAGCCACGTGGAACACTTGGCGACATAGATTTATAAAATGGGTTAATTTAAGATGTAAGAGCTAGCTAGCGAGAAGCCTGCCACGGCCATAGTTTAAAAATGATATAAGCCTCTGTGTGTTTACTTGGGTCTAAGCGGCCGTGGGACGGGACAAATTTTCTTCTACACCAATTTAGCATTCAGAACACAAGTGTAAGTGAGTATCTTAGTCTTAAATGAGTATCTTAGTCCATGCAGGCTGTCATGATAGAACAACAAAACATTTATTCTCAGTCTTCTGGAGACTGGGAGGGCAAAGATCCAAGCACTGGCAGATGTGTATCTGCTGAGGGGCCCCTTCCTGGCTAGCATCTTCTTGCTGTATTTTCATTAGGCGGAGAGGAAGCTCAGGTCTTTCTTCCTTTTCTCATAAGGGAACTGATACAGGGTACCACCTTTCTGACCCCACAGAAACATAGTTAGCATTCTCACATCCTTAAACCATCATCTCACAGCTCCAACATACAAAATCGGGATGCAGAGCTCATGTAGTCCGTATCCTTCTGCCCACGGGACTCTCAGACTCATGATTTTCTTGTATGCAAGAAATATTTTTTTCTGCCCCAACAGCCTCCAAACCTAGCTCTCAGGTCTCGTCAAAATGTGATCTGAATCAAACATGTGTGAGACTTGAGACGCGTCCAGAAACAAACTCCTTTCCAGCTGCTCAAAAGTTCTCTGCACTCTTCCAGCCGTGCACCCAGACAAGTTCTGTTCTCCCTAAATAAAATGGTAGAGAAGGCCCAGGCCTTTCCTCTAGTCTAAGTATGAAAAAGGGAAAGGGGGTTGGGGGTGAGTCCACTAGACCATAAAACTCGAGAATAATTTTTTCTGACGTCGTAGATGCTAAGGCATTGGTCCCATCTTCCGGAGGTGCCGGCACGTTAGCATCCTTTGGGCTGGCCCTGTCCCTTCAGCTTCGGGAAGCACCACCCTCACTGCTCTCAGTGAGGGTTCTTCCCACAAGACTCTGCTACCCAGCAGAGTCCTCAGAAGCTGGGGTGGCACCCTTGTTCTCAGGGGTGCACGCATTCTGGATCTGCTGTGGGAGTGGCGGTCTGGCGATGTCACAGTTGTTTTTGGGTCCTTCCCAAGGGTCCTTCCACCCTTGTCTTGAAGAGCTCTTTTTTTCCCAAACTTACCTCCTCCTGTTTGGGTTTCTCTGTCCCCTTTGGTCCCAGCTGGTACTGTTTTGCTAGTGTTGTCCCATTGCCTTTCCTGGCTTCTGTTGAGATGCCTGACAATGTTTGGCTTTCACAGTGACCTCCTCATCAAGCCACACCCACAGCTGTTTCTTCAAAACATTCTTTCTGAGTTTGCATTACATAAAGTTGAGATTTTTTTTTTCACCTGTAAGTCCTGTTTCCTTTTTTGCTTAATAACTTCTTCTTTAACTCGCCTTTTCTTTTTCTATTTTATTGTCAGCAGTCAGGAGGAACCAAACTGCTCTTTCAACACTGTTTGGAAATTGCCTCAGTTTACTACACAATTTCGTGGCTGACAGGTCTTACCCTTCCACAAAACAGGAGAGCCTTACACACAACTCAGTAAGCAGCGAGCTCATTCCCACGTATAATACGATTTTTATCCATCCTCCCAATGATATGTCCCTCGTTCCCACCTGAAGCCTCCTTGGGATGGCCTTCATTGCCCATACTTCCCTGGCACTTGCTCATAGTTGGTTGTGAAGATGGGGAGGCTCGCTCTCCGGCTTTCTCCTCTTCGTTCAGGCCCGTTATCGTCTTTAGCAATCCACTTATGGCAATCTTCGCTGTTGCTCACTTCTGCCTCAAAACTCCTCCACCAACACCAAACCTGCATCCACCTATGTATGCATTTGTTAGAGTGGCCTTACTCCTGGTGTCCCTCTCTGTCCCAATCAACTGAGGCTTCTGTAACGGGGACCAATAAGCAAATGGTAGGACCAATAATTCTGCTCCATGGCAAGGTCGGCAAAGTATCAAACAAAGCAATGTTGACAAACCAGTTAGTTCACCTGACCAAAGAGCTGTGAGTCTGAAGCATCTGGATCTTTACAATAACTCTTTGTAAGCACGCAGCCATGCAAACACCAGGTTAACTCACTGACAACCTGCAGCATACTGTGTTGCAAGGCTGGGCATTTGTTGGGTTATGTATTGATGCATTTTTTTCCTTATACGATTTTTCACTTGTGATGAGGTTCTCTCTCTGGATAAGTGACACAGTCTCCCATACTGGTCATTACTGGTTTCACAAGGTGGTCCTCATTTCCCAGTAAGCTTATGAATTTTTTTTTTTTTTGGTTTTTCGAGACAGGGTTTCTCTGTGTAGCTTTGGCGCCTTTTCCTGGAGCTCACTCGGTAGCCCAGGCTGGCCTCGAACTCACAGAGATCTGCCTGCCTCTGCCTCCCGAGTACTGGGATTAAAGGTGAGCACCACCACGCTCAGCTTTAGCTTATGAATTTTCTAAGAACAAGTGGACATCTAGACTGCTAATAACCACTAAGGAAGTCTGATCATACCAGAGAGGTATGCTTTACACCGGTCACGAATGTCCAACTTTTTGTCCTAGCGTTTGGGGGTTCTAGAGTTAGTTCTAGTTGGCCAAATAAAAACCAAGGGGTGGAGGGGAGAGGGAAAAGGTGAAAACCTCAGGAGAATCTGGAAGTTTGTTGTATTGGGTCCATTAAGAACAGACAAATCAATCACGAACTATCAGTGAATTTCTGATTTCATATTTTTTTCCTAATCCAGTGATTTTCCTTAGAAATAAAGATGAGACAGGAGAGCTGGTCCCACCCCTCACCAGATGTCGCACGAGGGAGAGCTGGCCTCATCCCTTGCCTGGGCAGGGTGAAAAAGCTGGCGGGCTGACCAACTTGGCTACCACCCATGCCCAGATCCAGGGCTTTGAGTTGGCTCACCCCAACGTCTACACCATCCAAGAACTCCCAGGACACGTGAAGGGGCCGGTCTTGCAGAACCAAAGCTGCAGGTCCTGCACGACTCAGGGCAACAGCAGGATGTCTGAGAGGAGCCTTGGTGAGGATCCAGTATTGATGGTACAGCAGAAGCCGGAGGCCTCGAACCAAACCAAGGACTCATTGCAATGAACACTTGCAAATAAAGTTGTTTGGGCACACCGTGACACACCACAGCTTCTACGGCGACTTGTTTTTTTATTTTTATTTTTATTTTCTATTTTCTTTTGGGGGAAGTTCTAAGGTTGGAGGGCAGATCTGGAAGGACTATGAAGTGAGTGAGATTGGGGTGCATGATGAGAAATTCATGAAGAATCAATAAAAAATTATGGGGAAAAAGTTGCTGTGAACAAGTTAAAAATAAATTCGAAGAAGTTAAAGTTATGACTCATACAAACATAAAATAAACACATATTGAATAAAAAAGGAAATAAAGAAGAGAGTGGGCTGGAGAGATGTCTCAACAGCTAAGAGCACACTCTGCTCTCTCACACGGCCTGAGTTTGGTGCCCAGCACTCCTGTAGAGTGGTTCACAACCCCCTGGAACTCCAGCTCCAAGAGGCCTCTTCTGACCTCCGTGGGCACTTGCACTAATGTGCACACACCCCCAAAGTTAAAAATAATAAAAACAAACCTTTTAAAAAATAAGAGGAGCCTGTGAAAAATGACACATGGATGTTTCCAGGAAGTTGAGTCCTCTTCCACAAAACCACCACCTCTGCTTCCAGGGTGTTTTTATTTTCCTTCCTTCCCACCCCTGCTTTCTTTGATTCCTCTTCTAGTGAAGGTCTATGTGCTATTTGTATTGTGCTGGATGCTGTCAGAGAATTAAAGGACCTCTATGGATATTCACGCTCACAGGAGCTATGGCTGGTGCAGCCGCAGTAAATGCTAAATTAGTGAACACCCAGCCATTGCCCTCAAGGGACATACAGGCTCCTGTCACAATATTTTCATCAGCTACTCAACACATACCCTCATTTTATATGTGTTTTTGTTTCAAGTTGCATTCTGCAATAGAGAGCTGGCTCGTTAACATTGGACTCACAAGCAACAAACTGAGTTACGCCTGACCTCAGCTTATCTAACACATGCGTGTCCTCTCCACAGTACTTCCCAGTCTTGAACAGACGAGCACCAGACAGCAGGTCGGCACCCACATGTAGGACAGACTCACCATGCAGCCCTGGCTGGCCTAGAACTCCCTGTGTAGAGTAGGCTGGCCTTGAACTCAGAGATCCACCTGCCTCAGCCTCCAAGGGCTGGGATTAAAGGCGTGCACTATCATGCAAGCTATTGTGGGATATTTTAAACAGTGAAATCACCAACTAAAAGCATAAAATTGGGGGGAGGGGTTGACATAAACCTAGGGGGATGACATAAAATTGGGGTGTGACATAAAATGGGGGGATGACATAATACTGAACTGAAAAAAAAATGACACTTGCTCACAGTAAAAGAGCAGAAACAAAAAGGCCAAATGTACCTGTGTGACCATGGTTGAAACTGCACCTCTGGTGGTTCCATTTTTGGACTGTAAGTGTGGAGGGTCTAACTGTGAAAGCGCTGTGAGTGTTGGCTTGGGGGAGTAAGTTCTAACGAGTAGGTGGACCTGCAAAGGCTGAATTGGTGACCAGTGGGAAATAAATATGTGTGCACATAGGTGTCTATAGAGGTCACAATCTGGATATTAAGGAACAAGGCTGGGAAGATGTTTACGAAGGAAGAGATCAGGGACAGAGGTGAGACAACAGGCTGCCGGGAGCCTTCTCAGAAAATGGCCCTCGTGGAGGCAGCAGAGAGAGGTTTGGTGTCCCGTGACAAAGGAAGTAGAGTTTGGCTGGAGGGACAGCTTCTCTGGATGACAGGAGAAAGCAGCTTGGAGGGCAGGGGAGGCTGGTCTGAGAAGTCACGGAAGCTTGTGTGTGGTTCCATCTACAGAGTACAAAGCCTCAGACCGGAGGAATAAGTTTCTTTTCCTCTTTTGAGGACCGTTGCACAGCATAGTGAGTAGGGCTTGAGCTTGGAGTTGAGTGCAGTGTGTTGGAATGTCACTGGAAGGATCTAGAATGTTCTCATCCCAGAGGAAGCCAGATGTCTGAGGTGAAGTGACAGATGGGTTAGTTCTCTCTGTTCAGTTATTCCAAATTATATTACAAACTCATAGCCTCTATTTGCACCCCATAATTGTGCACAGCTATAATTTGTCAATATGTAAAAGAGAGAAAGAGACATATGTGTGAGAAAGAGAAAGGCCAGGCCACCCAGGGCTGGGGAGGTAGTGTTCAGTCAGTTATATGCTTGTTGTGTCTGCACCAGGACCTGAGCTCAGACCCAGAACTCCCATCCAAAGGCTAAGCACTGTGACACATACTTGTCATTCCAGTACTGCAGAGGCACAGGGAAGCAAATCCCTGGGATTCACTGGCCAGCAGGCCTTGCCTATTTGGGAAGCTCCAGGCTAATGAGCAAGATAGGTGACATTTGGAGGAATGACACCAGCGGTTAACCCCTGGCCTTGACATTGCATGCACACAAGCATGCCTGCATGCAGCATGTGCACCCCCCTACACACACACACACACAGACACGCATACACCCAGAGCCAACTGGATTAGGTTTTTTTGTTTGTTTTTCTGGATTGAACACGGGGCCTCAGAATTGCTAGGCAAGTTCTCTGCCCCTGAGCTGTAGCCTAGCCCTCAGGGTTCCTTGTGTGGGTTTGTTCAACTCTGAATTAAGTAAGACAGGCCCCTGGTGAGAAATGACAAAATCGTACTTCCTCAAATGCGGACTTGCAGATGAGAACATGTAAGAGGAGAAGCTTTCATGGGTCCTTCACCAGTACAAACGTGTCACGAGCAAGAAGGAAGAAACTACCCTGCGGACAACAGAAGCTGAACTCAAAGCCCACAGAAACCCTACAGTTGCTTGCCACACCCTCCTCATGTTTCAGGTGCTTGGGACAAAGGTATAAGTTCCTGCTCTGATGAAATAGCCCTGGAGAGTTACAGGGAAAAACGTAAGCAGAGCTGAAATACCTGAGTCAGACCAATACGGGTAGAGCTGATCCTGCAGTCTGGCACACCTAGATAAGAAATGAAAGCCACAGGGAAGTGTGGAGTCCCACCGTTGCCAAGATCTTTACCCTGTAACTCGACAATAGCTGCTCCCTTTACTGTCATCTCTGCCCAAGCCAGGCAGCTGCTGCGTTTGTAGAAAAACTACACAAACTTGAGTATCCATGCCACAATGAATGCTCTTGTGTGTGAAGTAGGCCCACAGGAAAATTCCCAGGTTCAGCTGTCCATTCTCCAAAACACCACAGCAAAATCTGGCTACAGTCCATTCATCAACAGACACAGGAGAATGCCCATAGAAACACCAGTCATAATAACCGAGTCTGAAACTATCTCAAAGGCCATCCACTGTGGAATAGACAAACTGTGGTATGTCTGCACAGGGAACACTGGACAGCAGTAAGAACACACAATCCAGAACTATACACAGCAATATGGAAGAATCCCACAGACGACATTCAGTCAAAAGAGCTAAGTAAGAAAGTAGAGACTGTGTACTTCCACTTATATGTAAGAAATATCAACAGCAAAATAGATCAAAGTAATATCCAAATCACAGATAGTGGTTAGCCTCAGGGAGTGAGATTTAAGGAGACCAGAAAGGAACTCAGGGGTGGTTCTAGTAGGTGGTAGGGGTATTTTTTTTTCTACTGAGTGCTAATTGCTCTGTTTTGCCCAACTTCAAGTTCGGGGGCAACCCTGAGCAAGCAGGGAATTATATTATATTATATATTATATTATAGAATGACTAGATCCTCATTTGAAATCTCATTCATCTGTCCATTTACCAGTTTGTTTGTTCATTGAACAATCGTGCTCAGAGAGGGGAAAGATGTGGTTTGGAACTCTCTAGTAGGGGAGAATGCTTCAGTGTTTGGTTCTGGAGTGCGCAATAGTGTAACAAGGGGATACTGATATAGGTGTCCAGCTCAGTGGACCTCCAAAGAATGGGTCCTGACATAGCTGTTGAACTCTCCAACTAAATCTTCCTCAGATTCCAAGAGTAACCGTTGAGTCTCTAACATGAATCACCCGGGGATCTGGTGAAAAACTCAATTCCCAGTTTTCTGAGATCTACATATATTTTTCTTTTTGGTTTTTCGAGGCAGGGTTTCTCCGTGTAGCCCTGGCTGTCCTGGAACTCGCTCTCTAGACCAGGCTGGCCTCGAACTCTGAACTCACAGAGATCCTCATGCCTCTGCCTCCCGAGTGCTTGGATTAAAGAAAGGTGTGCACCACCACTACCCGGCTGAGACTTAAATTTCTAAGGAGGCTTCTTGAAGGTGATGCCGTTGGTTCTCTCATACACTTTGTGTGGGAAAGAAAGTCACACAATCAACAGAGATTCTCTGGCGCCACCAAGCACAGCTTGACAGCCTATTTTGTTCATGTCAGCTCCTCAGGCGCACACAGGCAGAGAACAAGAGGCAAGCCCGTGTGGGAGACACTCCGCACGCAGACCCTGCCTGCTGTGAGCCATGGTGTGAGGAGCAGATGAGAGCTGGGAAGACGCCATTTAGACTGTTTTACAAAGTTGGCAGAATGTCGTCTCCTGTGCGTTTCTTTGCTGGCTTCCTCAATTTCCCAAGCCTTCTCTTCACATGAAGAGACCAGAGACATGCATAGAAGCGCAGAATCCCCGCACAAGGCCACACAAGGAGGAAAAAAAATGATAGCACAAAATGGAGAAAATGGGTCGGGATGGCCTTAACTATGTTGTAAATTAAACACAAGAATGGTAGTTGAAATAGTTTCTTCTCCTTTCTCATTCATCCCGGGAGGAAGCGAAGTTCACACTCTAGTTCAATGCTTTTCAACCTTCCTAATGCTGCGACCCTTTAAAACAGTTCCTCATGTTGTGGTGACCCCCAGCCATAAAGCTATTTTTGTTGCTACTTCGTAATTGTAATTTTGCTACTGCTATTAATTGCAATGTAAATATCTGTGTTTTCTGATGGTCTTAGGCAACCCCTGTGAAAGGGTCCTTCGATCCCCAAAGGGATGGTGACCCATAGGTTGAGGACCACTTCTCTAGCTCAAATTGGAGGGATTGGAGGCCTGGTCAGGGAAGTCCTTAGCCTTGCTAAGGCTAGAAGGNAGGACTGTCNGGTCATAGACACAGAAATACATAGGTTTAANGAAGACCAAGGTAGCGGCCTGAGGCCCCTTCGGTTCAGCCAGGTCAGCTGTGGGAAGGGGTGGCCACAGATAAGGTAGGAAGCCACAGAAGGCTGTTTTTGTTTCCCTTTTTTGGTTTTGAGCCTAGTGACCTTGTTTTTTTCCTCCACGTCAATACATTTTTGGAAACTGGAGCAGTAAATATATTAATTCTCATGAAAATTCAAAAGGCTTAGGAGGCTTTCTGCTGGAGTAACTACCCCTTGGCTCTGTTCTTTTAGCCAGAGAAAGACTTCTCTTTCTCACAGGCAAATGCTGCTGTGAGTTTCTTGAGACTCTTTCCAGAAATATTTTTTTGTAGGTATATGGGCACGTTTCAAATGTCTTTTCCTCTTGCCTGGCGTACAGAACAGCAAACCATCCATAGCTGTTTTGGCTCCGTCTGTCCACACCGCTCTCTTATCTTTCTGGTTACTAACTGTGACTCTCTCTTTGGTCCTCATTTGTGGACTCAGCCTCTTCACTATCTTTCCTACTCCCATTGTTCTTCCTCCCCCAGCCTGCACACTCCCTTGCCAAACCGCTTCCAGGCAACTGTAGCTAACTACAGAACATCATCTGACGCTGGCCTGGCTCGCTGGAAACCTGTGACTAAGGCCCTCCGGGGGCCCTTAGAGGTGTCCTGAATGCGAACTATTTGCTCAGTCTCTCATCCTCTCTGACACAGACATCTTACCGTCTCTTCTTCCTTGTAACCTTCTCAGCCTCATTTGTCTCTCCCCTCATTCTTGACCCATGACTGCTTCCTACTTCAGACGAGGAGGTCCCCAAATCCTCTTCAGTTCATTTCCTCCTCCCCACCCCTCCCCGCATCTGCACCACGCTCTGCCTCTCTTCCTGTGGCTATGGGTAAAGCCAGCTAAAGCCAGCTTCCTCACTTGTAGCCTGGATCCCAGCCTCTGGCGACCAGGGAGATGTTACCCTGGCCCCCTCTCCCGTCTCCTCTCCCCCCTTCTTGCCTATATCTCTAGTAACCCTATCTCTACTGAACGAATATTTCCAACAGCCAACAAATGTGCTTTTACTTCTTCCATCTCAGAAACCCTTCTCTTGAGCTCACTCTTCACTATGATCCATTTTTTCCTCATCTCCTTTACAACAGAATTCTTCGACACAAACAGACCTGTTTCCTGTTGCCTCCCATTCTTTCTGAACCTTCTTCAGTTAGGTTTTCAAGGCCCAACACTTCCGACTATGCATCGAACTCTCCTTGTTGGGCAACTTCAATGACGATCACGTTGCTAAACCCAGCAGCCCAGGCTGAGTCCTTATTTAACGAGCAGCAGCATTGGACAGGGCTGATAGCTCTTTTCTTCAAACGCTTTCTCAATTTTCTTCAGAGACACTTATTCCACTGCCTCACTTCCTGTATGAGAGGCTATTGTCCTCAAGTCTCCGTGGCTAGCTTTCCCTCTTGTGCCATCTCCATGCTGAGCCCCCCAATTCCGATCTATAGCCCACCCCAGCTTTTCCACTGGAATCCACACAATATGTGCAAAATGACTACAAATTTACCATGTAAAAGATGGAACTGCCCCCCTCAAGCCTACTTCTCCCCACAGCCCCCACCCCCATTTTTTATTTGTTTGGTTTTTTTTTTGAGACAGAGTTTCTCTGTGTAGTCCTTGCTGTCCTGGAACTTACTCTGTAGCCCAGGCTGGCCCCCAACTCATAAATCCACCTGCCTCTGCCTCCTGAGTGCTGGGATTAAAGCAGTGAAGTAGTGCACCACCGCCGTCCAGTCCCTACCTGCATCTAGGTTAATCAAATTACAAATTACAGTCTCCTGGTTTCTTAGGCCAATGTCTTGACTGACGTCATCCCCAACTCCTCCCCTTGTCTCATATCCCATCTCTGCTCTGATCAGAAACCCCCTCAGCTTTACTTTCAAAACTCACACTGGAGTTGATTGCACTTTCTTGATGCTACTCGTTACTGNTGTCCAAGCCACCACGGTTTCTCACTTCAGAACTTTTCTCTCTGCTCTAATTATCAGTAAAATGCTACAAAAATCGAAATAAGAGACTTGAAATATGTTCTTTTTCTTACCTCTCAATGCATATCCCCTTCAATCTGTCTTATATGCTGCCAGAGAAAAATATTTTGAAAACATGGTAGAAGAAAAATTCCGAGATGTACTAAATTTAATAACAAAGGCTGATGGTAAGGGGCATGGGGAGAGACCAGTGAGACACTCAGTTAACACTTGGTACCCTGAAAGAAGAAAGACCATCCCATCTCCTGAGTAAATGTTAGAGCATTGCTTAAATATCTTTCTCGTCTCCAGGGAAACTTGTCAGAATGTTAGCTGAGGCCAATCGGGAAGACCAAGAGCTTCAACTTGTGGATAGCAGTGACCTAAACATCCCTTAGGTCTTACCCCAAGCATTCTCATAATATGTTGTCCTACTTCTATTGTCTACAGCTGATATTAGTTGAGTGTGAACTTACGCTTTCCTTATTAAAACGCTCTCGTCTCTTGGGTCTGCTTGAATGTATTTCCAACTGCTCGCCCTCTGGCTGCTAGAAGTTGCGAAGTTGTCTCAGGACCTGGCCCATTTCCTGCTAGCAGTTATTGACAATGAACCCCTTTCATTTCAGAGATGCCTCAGTGAGTTTGGATTTAAGAACAGGAGCTCCTAGCTATGCACAGTAGACCAATCCCTTGACATCGCCTCCCAGGCGGGTCTGCCTTACAAAGTCTCATATCCTAACTACTCAGAGTTGCTAGCCAGGGGGTTTCCAGGAAGGATTTGGAGACAGGAAAGAGTAGGAGCCGTTCTTGGAAAGCTAAAGCACGAGGAGAAATAAATTTATGCTATCGGCTGGCATGAGGAAGGGAGCAAGTAGGTACAGTCAGAGCACAGAGGACTTTGGAGGTAAGGGAGGGAGCATAGAGGCTTTGGAGGTAAGGGAGAAGGCTGAAACTGGAAAGGCAAGCAAGAACTGGATCCAAAGCCCCCTGGCCACTATTTCTGTCACCCAGTGATCAGAAACATTTCTATTGAACAACTAGCAGAATGTTGTGGAATATTACTTTAACTAGGCAAAGATGTGTTACATTTGTTTATGCTGCAGATTATTACTTTAACTGTGTAAAGGTGTGTTACACTTGTTTCTGCTGCCTTTGTTAATGATGTAAAGATGTGTTACATTTGTTTTTGTTGCATTTGTTTAATCAGGAAAAGATGTGTTGCTGTTGCACCTTGTCTGCCTAAGGCACCTGATTGGTCTAATAAAAAGCGGAATGGCCGATAGCTAGACAGAGAAAGGTTAGGCAGGAGCAGGCAGAGTGAATAAGTAGGAGGAGAAATCTAGGCTCTAAAGAACAAAAAGAAGGAGAGAGAAAGATAGGGGTATACCCAGGTCAGCCACGCATGCAGCTATCAGTCAGCAGACACAGAATAGGACATACAGAAAGAAAGGTAAAAAGGCAAAACATAGATAAAGAGAAACAGATTAAAATAAGAGCTAAGGACAAGTATTCATAACTAATAAGAAGTCTCCGTGTCATGATTTGGGAGCTGGTTGGTGGCCCAAAAGAAAAAGCCTGAATTAGGTTGGGTCTCAAACTGCAGGCTTCTATTGTTTGCTCAGTCTCTGTCATATGGAGTACGAAACTGAATTACTTAAATAGCATGGTGTAAAGCAGAAAGAGAAAGAGGCAGGAGGCGTCTCAATAAGATTTCATCGGAGGACCAGACTATATAAGGCAGAAAGCCACTGTGTTCAATTGCTGACCCAATCTTGAAGAATGTCCAACTGAGAAATCCAGATGGATGGGTACATTTTTTCCAAGTCAAATCTAAGTAAACTAAGATTCTCTGAAAAAAAAATGCAAGCATAGCAACCCGTCCCACTATAGAACAGTGAACTTAAACATGAAACAAGACTCATCTTTTATGCCTTTAATATAATTTTCATTTAAAAAATCACACAGTATATTAGCTGTATATTATTGTAGACTGTGAGTGACAGGTCATTTCTGTTTAAATGCCAAAGCTTGCTTTTAATTACTACTTTCATCCGCTAAATCTCTTGGATTGTGTTATGATAGGAAGTGTCTCTCCTGTGTTGGCAGCTTGTTTTCTAGCTGGTAGAACTATTTGGGGGAGCTGTGGTGACTTTAGAAGGTGGGTCCTCGGGAGGAATTAGGTCACTGGTTATGGGTACATGGGGTATCTTGTCCTGTCTGCCTTTCTGTTTCCTGCTGGCCGTGAGATAAACAGCCCTTTCCAAAGCATCTGCTGCCTCCATGTTCTGTGTAAGGTGCCAGAGTCAAGCACCCCAGGACTGAAGCCTTTGAAACAATGAAATAAAATCTCTCCTTCAAGGTTTTACAGCCATGGTGATACAGAGAAACTAATATGAATTGCATGCTAAAACATTACGGCATGTCGACATTGGTGAGCTCTTGGAAAGTTATTATTATCATTGCTGTTGTTTTTTTTTCTTCTGATATGAATGCATTTTATTTTGATCAAATCTACCCCTCAGTCCACCTCCAACTCCTCCCAAGTCTCTCCTTCTTCCTCCCCTCCCAACTTCATATCCTTCATTAAAAAAAAAAAAACCCACTGAGTCTGACTAGAGCTGCCCATATGCAAGTGGGTACAGGAATGTTCATCAAAGCACTGGGCACCCCTGAAGAAAACCGGTTTTCTGGCTTTCTCTCCCTGAGATCTTGAGAGATGTAAGCAAGGAAGTGAGGTTACTAAATCTCAAAGAATGCTCAAGCAGATAACACATGAAAGGGTAAAGACTAGTTTGATAAGTTTTCAGACTTACCCACTAGCCCACGGTAAAATGATAGCAAACTGATACCAGTTGCCACTTGTAAAATCAGTTTCCTCCAATAGTGTCTCACTGAGTATATCAACCACACTTTGGGACAGGCCCCATCCCCGGAAATAGTTGGTCAACACAAAACAAACTCAATGGTATTTTTTGTTTCATTTTGCTTTGTTTTGGCATTTTTTTTTGTCTTATTGGTCTTTTATTTGTTTTGATTTTCATTTTGGTGGGGTTTCCTGTGTTTTGTTTTTGTTTCTTTGTTGTTTTAAAGTGAGAGAGAAAAGGGACATGAAGTTGGGCCACTAAGGAAGTAGGGAGGATCCGGGAGGAATTGGAGGAGGGGAAAACGATCAAAATATATTGTATGAAAAATTTTTTCAACTAAAAAGAAAATCAGTATGTCCCACCCCTAAATAATAGCAGACATGGGCAAGGGCTGGGCTGAAACTGATGCACTTACAATTAGGACCAGCTCCTAGCAAAGAGTGAATTACAGAAAAATCCAAAAATTACGCTGTCTTAAATAAATTTATTTCTCTCTCAAAAGACACCCGAAGCAGTGTACAGAGGGGTTCCATGGTCCCAGTGATGTGGGCCATTTCTAGCTAGTGGTCCTCCTGTTTCTCTCTCTCAGTACACAGTTCCAAGTTCATGCTGTAATGTGCAGTTAGACCTTCAATCTTAACGTTCGAGAGAGCAGAATGGCGGTTTGGTTTTGCTTATTGCTATTGTGAAGGATACTTCATAGAAGCCGCACTCGGCAATCTGTTTACGTTCCATTGGTCAGAACTTAATTGCATGGCCTAAATGCAAAGATGCGTTGTTCAGCCCCATCTCAGGTGCTCTACGCTCCATGATGTTACTCCTGACTCTCCCCAAAGAGGTGATAGGTGTCCCTCCGGGGGCCCTGCCTTGAAGCCAAGTACCATGCTGGATAGGTCATTGGAGCATCTGGGAGTCGAGTGTACATTAACCACTGGTTTGGATACAGATCCCCCTTCCCCCAGCCCTTTTCTAGGCAGCCCAGTGTGGCACAATGTACTTAATATCTGCAAATTACGTTGAATATTTGCAGTCTGTGTGAAGCAAGAGGGGACTATGATAAAACGTCTTTGAAGTCTTTTAGGGAAGTGGTAGAAGAGGTGAATTTTCCTGTCTTTCAAAATACGCAATGTTTGCAGTGTTACAACCCCTTTTCAGAGACTTAATCTGGTGGGAGCTGCTTTGCTGAATAACACAGGTTGTTTCTCATTTCTCATTTAAAGTTGTTTAAAATTAAAATACCAGGCATCTTTTAATCCTCCTCTGCCTTTTACAGGAGGCCGAGCCTCGCTAGACGTGCTACTGCGGCCAGCGCATATGTCACAATTTTGGGGTGGTAATGTTGTCTTGTTCTGGTTTAGGTACTTAGGACTTGGAAATATCCGAGGGAACCATGGAAAATCGACGATAATGAGGTAACTAATGTTAGATTGCAAAAAGGAAGCGTAAAAACAAAAGAACTGATGCCTCCCCGTCGGGGAATCGAACCCCGGTCTCCCGCGTGACAGGCGGGGATACTCACCACTATACTAACGAGGAATTGCACAAGCTTGGCCTTTCTGCTAGACCTTTTATCTATTCTGGACTGCCCCGCCCTCAAGAAGTGCATGCCAATAGTCTTTGCACTTCGTGGTGCCATCGTGGCTTCTACCGCAATTGACTAGAACTAAAATGGAAGCGTTCCATTCGCTGTCTTCACTCATCGTTTCCCTTAACCCACCCTTCCCCTGCTGCAGACGCCCCTCGGTCCCCCTCCGCACCGCCCCCCAATCCCAGGCTGTCTAGCGCTAGCCTGCTCGCGCTGCACCATGGGATTGGTAGTTCCGCTCCGCCCTCCGCCAAGCTCCGCGGAGGCTCGGAGCCTCCCTTTCCCGGCGTGCACCGCGCCGCCCCTTGCTCTGTGCTTCCCTCCGTTCTCCGGCTCGCGGCGAAAGTGGCGGTAGAGTGTCTGGGTGCTGCCGGCCGACGTGCGACGCATCTCCCAGAACCATGCCCGAGGTCGCCGACACTTGCTCCTTGGCCTCTCCAGCCTCGGTCTGCCGAACCCAGCACCTCCATCTGCGATGCAGCGTCGACTTCGCTCGCCGGGCGCTGACCGGGACCGCCGCGCTCACCGTCCAGTCTCAGGAGGATAATCTGCGCAGCCTGGTACGGGGGCGCCTGTGCAGCGCCGCTTCTCCGGGGCCGCTCTCCTCCCGCTCCTCGCCCCTGCTCCCCTGCTCCCCGCGCGCGAGCCCCGCCATCGCTGGCTCTCCCCGCCTGGCCCCTCTTCGGGCTGCTGCACCCCTTTGTCAGGTTCCCCTCATCCCTTCC
>LZPO01108018.1:141599-166747 GCA_001675575.1 Neotoma lepida | reverse complement strand
ATACACACACACACACACACACACACATACACACACACACACACACACACACACACACACGTTTTCAGTAAGAATAATAGCATTTTACAAGTATATTAATTCTTATGTTATTACAAGTTATCATCCCTGTTTCCAGAAGTGGCAGCTTAGAGTTGGCTGATCTAAGTGCTTTGTCCAAAATTGCATGACTCGTAAATAGTAAGCATTGAAACCCTGGAGTCTTGCCTCCCTTGCCTTTTACTAAACACCTTCCTGGAGTCAGGGAGCTGCACCCTAGACTTCGGGAATTGTGTGAGGATGTCTCAGCTCTTGGTGGCCCTTCCTTTGAGTCATGGAAAGTCCTTACCAGATACTCTCCCAGTAAACAACCCAGTTTAATTGAGGTATGGAGCTGAGCATCAGGAGTTGAGGTAGAAAACAGATGTCATGGTCATGTGTATTTGAAAAGCCTCTTGAGAGTTGAGGTTGAGAAGGAAGTGGTTGGCGGCTACTGGGAGTGAGGTCAGAAGAGATGGGCTGACTCCGCATCCTCTGATCCTTACTGTGCTTCTGACATCCANGTATATTTAAATGTCTCTCAGGCTCATCCGTTNGTCTCCGCTTCCCACACCTCCACTAACATCCACTGTCACATCGGTCTCCCTCCTGGAAGACTGCTGTGCTCTCTAAGCTGTGCACCTAGATGGTTTCTGGCCTCGTTCTGTACTGGTGTGTACAGAGAGCTGGAGTAAACATTTAAAAACCTAAGTGTGACATTTAAAACATTTAAAAACATCAGCAGAGGCAGATGGGTCTCTGTGAGTTGGAGACTAGCTTGGTCCACATGATGGGTTCCAGGACAGCCAAGGCTGCGTAAGAGAGACCCTTTCATAATAAACANTAGCAAAAACCTACAACTATTCCCATCTGTCCTCTTGTTAGCTATCTTCTCTGGTGCTCTGCTGTCCTTGGACTGAGGCCAAATCCTTTTTTTCATAGGTACTACATAGCTCCTACATTCTACACCCTCTTGCTTCGGTCAGGCTGGTAGTCTAGGGTCTCTGAGACTCGCCACACTCCTTCGTACCCAGACACTCACACTTCCTTCTCTGTAGATAGTTCCAGCTTCCGCTTAGGAACCACTTCCTCATGGAGGTGTCTNTTGACCTCTCTGTGCAGGTCAGATCTTGCGTTTGAAAGTGTCTTGGCACTGTGTTCTGTAGCTTTGTGTTTGCTTGTGTGACTAAACATTGTTTCTTTTGCCTCACTGTACACACCATGAGAGCAAGGCTCAATTCTGGTTTGCACATTACTCTCCCTAGGGCTTTGTCTTGAGTAGGAATTAAGAGCACTGGCTGCTATTCCAGAGGTCCTGAGTTCAATTCCCAGCGACCACATGGTGGCTCACAACCATCTGTAATGAGATCTGGTGCCTGTATACATAATAAATAAAGAAATCTTAAATCAGTGCTGAGGAGAAGATGTCTTACAGCCTGGGGAGTGGATGACCTCTATCCACAGCCTGACTGCCATATGACAATAGAGTGGATGCTTGGCCTTGGTGTTACTCAGCTGCCTTTGCTGGACAGAATTCCTGACATGATTTGAGAAGACCTAGTTTGGCTCCTGTTTTTGTCTGGGGACATAGTTCTGTCTGTGATAAAGTAGAATACAATAGAAGGTGGTCCTGAGGTAGACAAAGAGAGAAGCAGAGACCCATTTCCACCTTGGCCTCTCCTCCTAACAGCCCATTCATTTATGGGTGAAGTTATCCTTATAATCCAATCACTTCTAAATAGCACCCCAGCTAAGGACCAAGCCTTCAACCCACAAGGCTTTGGAGGACATTTCAGATTCAAACTAAGAGCACTCAGGATATACGTACTTCCTACCCAGAGTCCAGGGGCAGCCAATTACAATTATTATTTACTGCTGAAGAGAATTGTGAATGGACTTTCTGTTCTTTCCCTAGAAAAGAATAGAAGAATAACAGAAAAACCCACAGCTGTAGGTGTATCCCTTGTCACTGATAACCATTTCCCAGCAAAGAGGCTTGATGTTCAGAGAAAGAGGGATGTTTTGCAAGAACGACATTCAGGCTNGAGTGCACACAAACTGACGTAGCTTGTTTTGTTTAATGGTTAATCCTCCCTTCCGTAAAGGAATGAGATTCTCACATGGTGACTTTGGACTCTCAAGTCTGGCATCTGGAGCAGTGCCTGTTACCTAGCCTGCCTGTAGATCTGTCTGAGTGATGAAAAGTTTGGAACAACCGGAAGTAAAAGCCTTAAGAATGGGGACCTGGTGTTGTGTGTGCTGTTGTGGGTGCCTGGAGCTGTTGATGCCAGGCAGAAAGCACCAGGTGTGCTCTGCTACTGCTGACCCCCATCCCAAGTCCTTCTCGGGTGTGCGACAGTTGTGCTGAGATGTTTTTGTGTCTCTTTGAAGGACAGCCAGGGTATTATTCAGGTGCTGTCCAGTGTGGTACCCATTTGGATTTGGGAATTCTTAGATGAGTCAAGTGGACTTCCTACTTCTAGCACTTTGGAGCTCTTTACAGAAATTTTAAATTTTAAGCATTTTATATAGCATAAAACTGCATTTATGCAAAAGGGTATATATGTTTACAAAATGTAATTTTTAATATCTTTTCATTTTTGCAGTTATGATATGACTCTGACCAATGCTTGCATTGCCTTAAGTCAAAGATGGGTCACTGTAAGTAATGATACATGATTTTCGGCTCTTTTCGGAATTGTACATAGATGTCTTCCGGGGTTGGGGGGCGGGGGTACTTTACACTGTGAGTAGCTATGCTTGTAAGTTGTTTCCCTGGGCTGATAGTGTCTTTGTCCCCTCCCTCCCCATCGCTCGTGAGATGGGCTTCAAGTGCCTGTGGGTAAATCTAAATGTTCTTGGGCAAGTGTTTAAAGCCAGCTGTGGAACAGGAGGAACTGAGGGCTTCTGCTGGTTGCTAGCTGTTGTTCATTTCTACAAAACTTCCTCAAGAGGAGTTTCCTCATATATGTACTAAAATATGCGCCTTGGGAAACCAGACTGAGCATGTACCCTGGTATATATACCAAAACATGCCTAGGGAAACCAGACTGAGCATGTACCCTGGATGACTCTGCAATGGCAAATAAGAGAAAANTAACAGTTGCTTTATCTTGACGATTGCAGCAAGTGTTGAGGTTGCTCTCTGAAATTTATCTTTAAAGTTTACGTGGCAGACATTTCTTGGCAATCTTCCACATACAGAATTCTGAGCTTCACACTGTGAAAAAAACAGAGATGGACTTGCCTTTGGATTGGCTGTAGTTTAATGAAAGACAATAGATTTCTGCACAAATGACTTTTATGCCGAGCAATGAGCAGCATGTGAAGGAGGCAGATGGAGTCGAGGGCTCCCCCACCCTGTGGGGAACTGAGATGCCCCTATCCATATCAAGGAGGGCAGGGAAGAGAGGGGGACATTCTGCGGTCCAGGAGAGGTGTTTAAACACAGGTTTTTGTTAAAAAGCTGCATCTAAACAGCACTATACACAACTGTCTTCTACTTTGGACTCTTCTTCCATCACTTTACCTGTGTGGTGAGGGTTTATAATGCAGCACAGCTGACATAAGTATTTAGGAGCATAGCTGGCTGGTGTAGTCTAGGAATGTGTAGNTGGGAAGAGCGAGGCCCAGTGATGGGGATGGTTCACACTATGAGTGTTTGTTCCCATGGCCTGGACAGTGGGCAGTTCATCTCACAGAGAGAATGNTAGGTGCTGATTANGTGANGCTGAAGAAAGCTTTTGCTGTGTTTATTTATTTGCCTGTTTCTTCCACCAGACTGTCGGCTCCTCAAGAGCAGGACCACCCTCCTTTATTCACTGTTGGATAAATGTAGGAACTGATAGAGGGAAACAAGATTGGAAGATAAATATGCTTATCAGGCTAAGGAATTGAAGCTGTAACCTGTAGGCAGCAGTGGGATCTTTGAAGATTTGGAATTGTAAATGAAATGACCAGGGCCTTATACTGAGACCATTAATCTGTCAGTATGGTAGGACAGGAGAAGCTAAGATGGAAAAGGCAGCTTCGGTAAGAAAGCCAGCTAGGGAGCTAGCAGGAGTCGTTCACGAACATTTGCGGGTTCTGCTTTTAGAACAGTGCAGAGGGAAACNCTACCAGATTGGAGAGAGCTTGGAGGTTTGATATTGTAACTAGCTNAGAAGTCAGCGGACTGCAAATGCAGTCCAGTGGCAGACCACGTCCTTAGCGTGCACGAGCCCTGGGTTCAGTNGCCAGTACCCCCACCTCAGCAAAGTAACTTGGAGCAGATTAGGTGTTGAATANTAGAAAAGGGGGTAGAGCATTTCAGGTACTGAGAGGAAACCCTCAGAGACACAAGAGGAAAACNAAGCAAGAGCGATAAGGCAGGAAAGCGAAGCCAGACACCAGGGGAAGATTCTCTCACTTAGTCCAGCTCTGTGACGCCCCTGTGACCTTGGCGTGCAGGACGGTTGTGAATTCAGGGCCAGCTACATCAGGAAACCTTGTCAAATAAGGAAGGAAGGAAAGACAGATGGAAGGAAGGAGACAAAAGGGAAAGNAGGAGGAAGAAATGGGGTCNCCTTTAAAATCCTGTAAACTGTAAGCTTTTTGGAGACTCCAGTCATAACAGAGGAAGAGGAGTTGAGTTTCAATCCAACAGCATGTGTCTTGGGTGTTGTTTGGGGCTCTCTGACTCCTGCNCCCCAAAAGGAAGTGATGGGGATGGAGTNGTCTAAGTAGCTGTCTTTCGGAGAATTGGCCGGGTGTGCACATGTGTACCTCGGCTCTGACTGTTTTACCTGGAGTGGTGTTGAATTCAGCTGGAAGGAGTTTAGTAATGAGCTTTCTTTAGTGTTTCAAAAGGCNTGATTATTTGCATCCCAGGGGAGAAACCTGGTTGCACACTCTGGCATGCAAGCCTTNCTCTTTTAGCTTCNCCTGTCTTGGCTCACAGATGTGCCNGAGTGAGAAGAATGAGGGCCGTCTGTGGGAAACGGGAGCCTTAACNTGAGTCTCCAGGAACCCCCTTAGTACATTTGAAAAATCTGTCCCGCTTGCCTGATGCTGGAGAAGCTGCTGCTCGATTCCACTCTGCTANTGCTTTGGGCCCAGCAGTGAAAGGCAGATGGTTTATTATAAACATTTCAATCATCAGAGGGGGGCAGACNGGATTTGTAACAGTGAGGACGTTAACCTTGAGGGTCCTNTCCTCAGGTGCCTTCATGGCTGTTTTCCCCAAATATTAAAGGACTATATGCATGCATACAAATAGGGGGCCAGGTGGCTCAGTGGCTAACGCACTTAGTGATCAAATGTGAGGACTGGATGCCCAGCCCCCTCGTAAAAGGCAGACAGGCGTGGCAGCCTGCTCCTGTAATCACAGTGCTCAGCAGGCAGAGACAGGGGGACCCCCCAGGATAAGCTGGCTACCTAGATTGCCGAATCCGGGGCTGTACAAGTTCAGTGAGAGAACACGCCTCAGAAAAGTGAGCAGGAGGACACTCGGAGCCAACCTCTGGCCTCCTCACGCATGTGCACACAGGTTCATACTCAGTGCAGGAATGCACACATACACACACACACACACATACACATGTAAAAATAAAAAGGAATCTATACATAGGAAACAAGTAGTAGGTCATAAGAACCAACTGTAAAGCAGTGGCCGTGTGCCACCACAAGTCTGAGAGGCAGAGCCATCTTGGTCCGTGGAGCACCCTCCACACTCTTCATTTGGCCTGTAAGATGTCTCCTCTATATCAAATTGGCTTATAAATGAGTTAACACGCTTTATGTAATGTTTCTTTGCTTTGGAAATCACTGTACTTGTAATGGTTCAAACAATGTCTGAAAAGCAGAAAGGGTGACAGGTCCTGCATTCCTGCTGTAAATGGTTGATCGTAAGTAATCTGGATTTTAGGAATCATTCACCTTTTTGGTTGTAGTAACTTAAATGTGGGATGATATAAACTCAGATGTAAATTTTTTTGTTTTTCTTAATTTTTACTTTTACGTCAGACTAAAATATTATGAAATTACACCTGAACAGAGATAACCTGGTAACGTTTATTTCAGGCCAAAGAGGAGGATTTAAATTCATTCAGCATCGCAGATCTGAAGGATCTCTCATCCCATCAGCTGAATGAGTTCCTGGCACAAGTGCTTCAGAAGGTAGTGCTACTAGTGTGACCTGGGATGGAGAAGAGGAAAGCCTGATGAGCTGANGGGAAGGGGTGTGGAAAATGAGAAACGAGATGTCTGGGAGGTGACCTTCATTGGCTGGCCTAGCAGCGTGGATTGGAAATTGAAATATGTCCATGTGGGAGCTAATATACTAACTTGGAATAGGCCTAGCGGTTAGTGAGGACGGAGGTGGCTGGCACATAGGTAGTCCTGTCAGGTAAGGAGGCCACAGTGTGGGGGGAAAAGGGGGAGCAGGATCTCTCTAGGGACCTCAGCCTGTCCTCTGTAGGCATCTCAAATTCTGTCTGTCCCAGTTGAACTCAACTCCTTTCCTCCTTTGAAACTTGTTTCCCCTTTTAGTCTGGGTTAGCATGAATGCAGGAGGGGCAGGCATCCCTGTATCTAGGTATTTGCATTTGTATGGTAAATGCACCCCGCCCCACCCTGCCAAGGACAGAGTCCATGTTACCCATCTCAAAGGGGTGTAGGATANGGAAGGTTAAGGGCTGCCATTTTAAAAGGATATAGATAGTCTAAAAGTGATAGTTAAAGGACTAGACAAAGATAAAGCCGACCAGNAAAGGCACCCAGCAATGAAAATGTAAGGAAATGTGATTTATCTAAAGAGTGGGATGACTTTANGCTATGTAGGATGGGGGGGAGAACCTGAAGGATTCTGGATCCGTCTAGAAAGTCTGAGGAGAGTAACCCACCTTGGTTTCTCTTATGATCTCCACAAAGTAGATAGCCCCATGTTCCCAGGAGAACATCCCTTTCAGGAATTAGTTACTAGAGATTTACCTTAGTATGCACTGTTTCTCTTACCCTTGCCCAGTATATTTCTATATTATAAGGTATTTAGGACTTTAATGTGGCTAAGAATTTCTCTCCAGCTCCTTTCTTCCAGGGAATCCTGTTGAAATGATCCGTCATATTTCTTCATTTTGCTCTTAGGCACCTCTTCCATTGGGGCACATAAAGCGAATGCAAGAGGTGTACAACTTCAATGCCATTAACAATTCTGAAATACGATTCAGGTACATCATTTTAACTTGTCTCTGTGGAAGAAAGCAGAATGCTAGCTTAAACCGTGGAGGAAGGGAAAACAGAGTCTGAGAGGCCAGGAATCTTGAGACCCTTCTCACATCCAACTACATAGATATGTAGCTAGCATAGTGTATGAAGGGACAGTTGTGATGTATAACATGATAATATTAATCTCTTTACTAGACTATGTTCTAAGCTACCCTCAACTTAAAAAAAAAAATTAGAATGGAGAGTTCAGTGGAAATTAGGCTTCCTTTCCCAATAGCCAGATCAACTTTGAATGGGCACAGCTTAGAAACCTTTGATTCCTGCAATATCTTAACCANCCTTAACTCAAATTGGTAGTGTAAGGTTTAGATCACAGTCGCTTCCTTCAGAAACTGACTTTATAAGACACACGAACACTTCTATAGTCCAGGCCTAACACCTGATCTTTCCCAAGAACCAGCTCCTCCTCCTTCTCTTCTCCAGTTGTTAGCTGTGTGTGTGCAGATGTGGATTGATGACGTAAAGGTGCACGATGTGATTATAACGGGATTGTTCGTCTCTGTAGCATCAACGTTTAGGAATACTGTTCATTTCCTTCCCTTCTCATCCTTCTCCCACGCCCCTAAAAAATCCCNCTTTCAGATGGTTACGGCTCTGCATTCAGTCGAAATGGGAGGAAGCAGTTCCTTTGGCTCTAAAAATGGCAACTGAACAAGGAAGGATGAAGTTCACACGACCTTTGTTCAAGTAAGGCCAAATCGGACTGTGCCACACAGTCACGTGAGGGATAGGAAGCAGAATCGGAAGGCATTGCTTGTTAAATACTTCTGTCTTCACGCCCGTAGCCCCATGGTAGAGCTCTTAGANTGCCTGAGGCCCTGGGTTCAGTACTGGTCCTTCCTGATGGGAAAAACAACTTTGTAAAATGCCATCGATAGCATAATTTTAAGTGTATTTCGAGTTTATTATAATAAATAAGAAATTGATACTTNCGACCATTTAAATTTTAAAATAATATCATTAGCTGTTTCAGGAGTGTGATGTGTGATTNGCTACTGTAGGGCTAGGCAAGNTGAAAAGTAAATAAACACAGGACAGTCTTGGATACACAAAGATTTTTGAAAGCAGGAAATTTGGCATGTGGGGGCACGGAAGAGTCTAAAATAAATACAAAGAAATTTACACATAAAGCAAGCTCTCTGAGACAAATGTCGCTTGATGTATAGTAGAAGAATGCTCGGGAGATGGGGGAAAATGTATTTTAGCAACACGATGCAAATTAAGACTATCTCCATTAAATTCCCTGATTAGGTATTTGCTCCATATTATTAAAAATTATAACCAATGGCATAAAATTTAATGATTAGTGTGTTGGCTTGGCATTCACTTCCTAAGTATTATAAAATTTTGTCAATGCAAGCCATTACCTGAATTTTAAAATATGGCNACAAAACTGCTTTTTAAGGTANTTTAATGCAGTCTTCACATGCTTTCCATAATTAAAACCCATCTGTTTTTTAATTAAGTGATATCTGCTNCAAATAAGACTCTACCCTTTGGNGCCAGCAGGATGGCTCAGCAGACAAGGCACCTGCTGCCAACCCTGACGACCTGAGTTCAATCCCTGGGATTCACATGGTGGAAGAGAAGCAATTTCCACAGGCTGTCCCCTGACCGCCACACCTGTGTCATCACACACACACACCAGAACCAAAGAAATGAATGCAAAAATTTAAGAACACACTTTCTATGGGAAGAACAAATGTTCTGTCTTATAGCATAAAACTCATAAAATAAAACTTAATATTTTAAGTATTAAAGTGACTAACCCTACATTTTATATATTCACCCCCACTTACTTACCATTATTGTTTAACTATGCTTGGTATTTTCACTCTCACTGTAGAAGTTTTCAGAAATTCTTTCTATAATTTGGAATGTTTATACTCTTAAATGATTGATTAAAATAAGCTTGGAAAGCACTTTAAAAAGAAAACAAAAGACAAAGTAATTAAAGTACACNTTCTCATACGAGGCCAATATTTAGCCAGTCATACCTCCATACTGCTTGGTGATGGCTACTATCCCTCCACCCGAGTTCCTNCACGTAAGGCCCCTCCAAAAAGCTGTGACCTGCTCTTTGATGGGCCAGTATTTGATACGGAGTTGAGCTGGGTGATACCCTGCTGTGATGTTTTAGTCTAACCGCAGTGTTGACATGATTTTTCTGTTTCCCTCCATCTCTCTTTCCTTTGTCTCTCTTTCCATTTTCTCTGCAGGGATCTTGCTGCCTTTGACAAATCTCACGACCAAGCTGTCCGTGCCTACCAAGAGCATAAAGCCAGTATGCATCCCGTGACTGCAATGCTGGTGGGGAAGGACTTGAAAGTGGATTAAGGACCTGATCGTTGCTGATTTTAAATTTTCCTTTTTTTCTTTTTTTAAATTGAACCTGTGAAGAAATACAAAATTTTAGCTCTTACTGTAATTTAAAATGTTTTATTTGTTTTTTTTTAATTTTCTCATGATTTCACTAAAATTCTCTACCTTTTAAAAATAATGTGGTATAGTCTTTGTAAACTTTACTCTTTTGATTTACAAGTTTTAATACTTATTTAGAGGCACGATCTCACTACATAGTCCAGGCTGACTTTGAACTCGCCATCCCCTTCTCACCTTTCCATGTGCTAGAATTACAGGTGTATGCTCCCACACCCACTAGAAGTTTCAAGTTTTTATATTAGATTTTTTTTCAGTGTAATTACAAAATATTTCAACATATTAATTGATAAATGTTTTATTAATGTTCTCTTGCCATACTGATTATTTTTACATTTGAATTTGCCAACAGACCAAAAATTCANCAGGATCGGTGTTTTGCTTTTTATTTTACTTTTTAAAATGTGTATTGTGAGTGCATGTGTCTGAGTACAGGTATACATGTGTACACATGCACAGAGGCCAAAGGACATCTCCACAGGCACTGTCCACATTTATTTTTAGAGAGGGTCTCTCACTGGTAACTGGACAAGTAGGCTAGGCTAGCTGCCAGCAAGCCCCAGAGATCAGCCTCCCTTCACCTCAGTAGCTCTGAGATTACAAGCATGTGAGTGGCTTTTTAATGCAGGTTCTGGGATCAAACTTAGGTCTTTGAAAGGTAAACACTTTAGCAGCTGCGTTCTCTTCCCCAGTCTAGAGTTTGGCTTTTTAAATTACTTAAACATGAACACTTGGATTTGCTTATCGCCAGCCTGGTTGTGATGGGATAGCTTCTCCTTCCAAAGTTGTGTGAGCCCTAGCAGGAGTCTGTGCTCCCAGCCCTGGATCCGTCCTGCTGGTCCAGCATGCTTGTCCTGGTNGCCTGTTCTTCACAGGCCAGATGGCTGCCCTGAACACCAGTACCTCCCATATTCCCTCACTCCATTCAGCCTGCTTCATCACCTCAGTAGCCAGGAGGATTCTGCACCCTCACAGAGCATGTGGCATGTTGAAAATGATTGCATTTGAACCAAATAAAAGGCAGGCCTACCAGAGCATCCTTTAATGCTCAGTGGTGCCCCAGGGCATTTCCACACTGGGGTTGGGACTCTCAGGAGTGTTAGGATTTTTTGGTTGCCAGGCNCAAAACCCAAGTTGGTAAGAACAGAGGAGTGTTATTTAAAACAGACAGACAGCACCACAGAGCCATCAGCCCTTCTGTCTTACATGCTTCCCTTACTCCCACTGCACTCTGGACCTCTCCCACCTTTGTGTTACACATGGACAGACCACCACAATTTCAGATTTTCCAGTTGAGCCCACTCCTGGTCAAAAAATGTCTAGCCAAGGAGAGGAGCATTGTCTTAGAGTATAAGCTTGGGTGAGCGTGTGTCATCACTGGGTCTCCCCTAAAATATGTGTAGATTAAGAACCCCCTAAAGACAAGGCGGGCATCAGAAGTCCCTGTCCAGTCCTGGAATCCTGAGACATCTTTGTTCCCCTTCTGGCTAACAGTTGCGTCCCCTTGGTGGACTTAGCTATCTATCTATGCTGCAGTGTTCCTGTTTCCCAGCCTGCAGCTCTCACTTGTAGTTCTTCCCTAGAACAGGCAGAGGGCGCCAAAGACCCATCCCGCTTACAGGTTTACCTAGGACCAACCAAGGACGTGTTCACACTGGCTCAAGTTCAGTTTATGTCCCAAGTTGTCTCTGTGTCAGATCAAATGCACATGCTCACCAGAGGAAGTAAAAGAGCAAATTTCTAAATGATGCAAAAAACAAAACTGGTTATGCTAATATAGCCTGAGAAAGAATTCCACCCACCTAGCCTTAGGTGGTTTAAGAAAAGTCTCCAGAGGAACAACAGAGTAGCAGTCATCCACTAACAAAGAAAATTGGAGACTATGAGGAAAAAGAATGACAAATTGGCTACATGATGTTTGGGCCTGTGTGCAGAGTCCTCACATGGCTGAGAGTGACAAATCACCAGAAACTGGTATCATCGTGGAATTACTCAAAAGCTGGGCCTACCTGAGATGTCAGCAAGAGCCCCCAGTAGTTTGGGTGACCTGAGGGGTAGTTGGGCATCTTCATGAGTCTGTGCATCTCCGGACACCAAGCCCATGAATGTGCCTGAGTGTGAATGGACCTCATTTCGTCTGCAGTACCCGGCACAGAGTCTGACACCTACCTGGCGTTCAAAAAGGACTTGGTGAATGGATGAACGAGGGCCACAGTTTTCCCAGAAATGTAAAAGATGAGACCTGTGTCTGGGAATTAGATGCAAGTTNAGAGGGAAAGATGTGGGCAGTTCCCTGTGGGGAGGCATGAGTCAAAGGGTGGGGCCATCCATCATCCACATGACCACGGGACTTGTTGCAACAGTCTGCTGGGGTAAGCAGGTGACAGTCCAGCATAAGGACTGGGGGCATGGGTTCTATCCCAAATACAGGCACAGATTCGGGCTTACCCAGGGCCTTGAAGTTGCTAAGCATAACCATATGAACAACCAGGGCAGCTTCATAAGCAGTGGGGTTCAGGAGAAGAAAGGATTAACCAGAAGTCGGGGTCATGGGCAGAAATGAATTAAGATGGAAGGGTGTGTCCTGAAGGTCGGATACTCGAACTGAAGATACCATCTCTTATCAAACNGATGTTGTCAAATTGCAGGGCACAGTCGGGGTGTGGCTGTCTGATGAACACACTTTGATTAGACCCTGATGGTGAGCCCCTGGATTTGGATATGGGTGTTGGCAGAAGCAGCTGTATCTCTGTTCTAAAGTAGAAACAGACCAGAATTTCTGTTGGAATGATCAGTTTCTCTGAACTGACATACAACTAAAGCACACACATTTCTTTGAATCCCATCAGTGCTCTTAACATTGGTGGGGAAAGATTAGGTGGGGGCAGGGGGTGACAGTTATTTGCAGTGAAGAAGCTTAGTTGAATTGGGGATATCCAGGTGCCAAGATAAGGAATATTCACAAAATAACTGAGGTCATGTGGAGTGTTAAAAGTCCAAGTCCCAGTGAGAATAGTAATCCCCAACACTTCTGTGGCATCACCATCCGGCAGACTCTGACCCAACACATGAGTTCATTTTGTCTGTCCAGCTGCCCATTGGGATAGGTACTAGTGATATCTCCACTTCATAGGTGAGAAAGCTGAAGCCCAGAGGAGCCAAATAAATCACAGAGCTGGGATTTATTCCAGGGAGATGCTGCAAAGCACACCAGTCAACAGTTTACCTTTGGATGAGGAAACAGGTTGATAATTCACTCACCCCAGGGCAGTAAGCTGTTCATACTCTAGATACAACCTTCAGTTGTGAAAACGATCTCTGGCCTTCTCAGCATTCTCTTGTGGAGTGACAGCTTCGAACCACAAATCAGAGTCGGGGAGGCATTGCTCAACACGTGTTTGTAGACTAAATACATAAATGAGGATTGCCACACTCTCCGGTGTCACAATTGACCGAGGGGATGCATTTTACCAATTGAGTAATTCCCTAAAGGGGGGCACATGGTGTTTATGAGCAGCTTTCTAGGCAGAACTCAGAAAGGGAGAGAACTGGGGACCCTGATCAGTAGGGCTATTAGCAGGGCTCAAACCTTCAGAGTAAGAGACCCTTGGTCTTTCTGTCTGCAGGGCTGCATCAAAGGTGGGCTCACCTACCCATACCTCTCTCTCCAGCCCCTAGTTTGGCTTCCAAAAAGGCCAAAGGAACACCAGAGACAGCAATAAATATTTGTTCAAAGTGTGAATGAGTGAAGGCGAGGGAAGGGGTGTGTTTTAAAAGTTCATTCTCAATCTTGCTGCCAACCACACCCCAGCAGGCACTCCCCTCTCTGGTAAAGGATAAAGGCTCTCCAGTCTGGGACTGTAGGGGAGGAACCAGTTCTCGGTTGCAGTGGTCTGTTGCTTAGAAGGACTGTTAGAGTGACCGAGCCATGCCGAGGTACACGGTGCACGTGCGTGGGGAATGGCTGGCGGTGCCCTGCCGGGACTGGAAGCTCACCATAGGCTGGCTGGGCCGAGAGGCCGTGCGTCGCTACATGAAGAACAAACCGGACAATGGTGGCTTCGCCTCGGTGGATGAAGTGCGCTTCCTCGTGCGCAGGTGCAAGGGCCTGGGCCTGTTGGATAATGAGGATCTGCTGGAGGTGGCCTTGGAGGACAATGAATTCGTAGAAGTGGGTAAGTGGAACAGGGGAACAGGATGAACTGGCGTGGGATGGCCTGGAGGAAGTTACCGTCGTGTCAGGGAAAAGGATGAGAAAAATTAGCCTGAGTGCTTGACTTGGGGGGTGGGGGGGGCGGTCACAAGCTAAACTTCTCATGCACCTTTTCCTCAGCCTGTTGCAATAGATGTAGAGAGGCAGGTCCTAAGTGACAAGACTCTGCACTTGAACCCAAGACTGCAGATCTGAATCCTCTTGCAATTACAGAATCCTTCTGCCATCAGAGAAATCTCATCAGAACTAAGGCCGGCAGCACAGGGGTGCTGAGATTTCAGATTTAAAAGAAGGGACCGCCAGAGTAGGAGCGGAAGCAGGCTAGAACTGGTCTTCCACTTACGTCCCTNGCCTACCTTACTGCTTTTTGCTCTCCTGTATAAAGATGCTAAGGCTGTAGGAAAATGGAGGAAGTCATGTTCCAGCAGCCATGGCTAGGCAATGCAAGCTCAGTGCATGGAGAGGCCATTCCTGGGTCTGGCAGCAGCCCAAATGTGGTACCCTGTGGTCTACAAGGCCCCCTCTCTCCCCTTCTTGTTTCAGTCATTGAAGGCGATGTAATGTCTCCTGACTTCATTCCCTCACAGCCAGAAGGAGTTTTCCTGTATCCTTTCTGCATCCTCTTTGGTCAGCACTGGGGTANTGGTAAAGGGGTGGGGGCTGGGCCTGACATGTGGGACTAGAGCTTTCTCATACTGCCCAGTATGTTCCTTTACCTGGCTTCAGATACAGCAAATATCGAGAGCCTGAAAAGGTAAGCTGCAAGCTACTTTTCTTTTTGTGGGGAAAATGAAGTCCTGTCATGTCTGGTNACATGATACCGTTCCCCTTTAAAGAAGAAGGGGTATATACTTGAGTGAATACCATACCTAAGGACGGGTTCATGCAGCCCAGAGTGGTACTACAAGGAACCTGGCCTCNCTTTCCTGACTTTTCTTGCCCAGTCTCCTTGTAAGCCAAGCATGTTCTTAATTAGCACGTTAACGCCTCACAACAATAATAAAATATCTTTGGCATCAGACTGTGTCCAAGGCTGCCCCGACTCACTGAGATTCTTTCCTTCTGTGCAGTACATTGCCTTAGATGGGGACAGTTTGAGCACAGAGGATCTGGTCAGCTTGGGAAAGGGACATTACAAGATAAAGGTATGTGGGGAAGTGGGGGGGGGGGCGAAAGGACAGTTCCCTTCCGTTTCCATTAGACACGGAAGACTTTCACATTCTCACTCTGGCCAATGCTTTCCTAGCTCACTTCAATTGCCGAGAAGAAAGTGCAACAGTCNAGGGAAGTGATAGACAGCATCATAAAAGAAAAAACAGGTATCTTTTTCTCTCCCTGTCCTAACATTATTTTTATGACAAACATAAGAATGAAACCTCCGTGGAATCTAATCACGAGGGTATCTGCTTATTTTGTATTCCAGTTGTTTACGGCATCACCACAGGTTTTGGGAAATTTGCCAGAACTGTAATCCCCATCCATAAGCTACAGTAAGTCTCAGGTGCATGCACTTGCAACCCATCTGTCCCAACTTTGAGAGTTCGATTCCTCGGAGATCGTTCACATCTGCCACATTGACATTCATTGAGCACTTGCTTTAGCCCAGTGGTTCTCAACCTTCCTAATGCTACAACTCTTTAATACAGTTCTTCATGTTGTGGTGACCCCCAACCATAAAGTTATTTCATTTCTACTTACTGACTGTAATTTTGCTACCGCTCTAAATCATAATATAAACATCTGATATGCAGGATGTCTGATATGCGANCCCCAAAGGAGTCACAACCTATACATTGAGAACCACTGTTTTAGACCAAGCCTTGGGTAACAGATTCTCACACAACCCTGGAAGACAGCCAAGCTTCTCATGTATCTTGGTGAATAGTGTGAGGNTTGAGTTGACTTGTACCCAACTCATCATGAGAGAACAAGACCTACTGTTTCCTTCCACTGCATGTGGCTGTCCATCTAAAATCTTAACTGTTGCCCCCTCTATATTCCCAGCTGAGGGAGCATGCTCACCCATGGCGTCTAAGAGCGTTCTCATCTTTCTCTTTCAGGGAGCTCCAGGTCAACTTAGTTCGTTCCCACTCTTCAGGTAAATTGTTCCTAGTATCGGGTGCCTCCTAAATCATGTGTGTTAGATCACGTGACTGACTACCATAGTGCTACCAGCCACATCAGCTGGTGTGTTCCAAATGCATTCAAGGGCTGGGTGCTGGGAAACCAGGAGTGTGAGCAGGTGGCATCAGACCAGACCAACCTTCTGCTGCAGCTCAGCTTGAGATAGGANCATGTATCCAATCCTATGAAGAGAGTAGAGCATATAGGGGAGAAAACGAAGGCTAGCATTCAGGGCACGCACTAGGTAGGGTGAGCCCTGGGCCTGTCACACTGAAGGAGCCTGTGTCAAGGCCTCCCTGCAGTATTCTGAAGGTGTTTGGGCAGGTGAGGTTCACTGAAGGACTTTAAGGAAGGAATTGAGAAGGAGAACCTGGGCCTCCAGCTTGGTCTGGACAAGGCTTTGAGGAGCAAGACAGGCAACAGGGAACACTGTTCATCCAGCTCAGAAAGCTAGGAGAAGACCAGCAGAAATGGGAAAAGANCCAAGAGGTGGGGGTGGGCAGAAGGTAAGGGATTTATTTATTTTTTTCTTCTTGAAGAAAATGATAATTCTGTTCTGTAGGTGTTGGAAAACCACTCAGCCCTGAGAGGTGTCGGATGCTCTTGGCTTTGAGGATCAATGTTCTAGCCAAAGGATACAGCGGGATCTCTTTGGAGACCCTGAAACAAGTTATTGAAATATTTAATGGTAAGGCAATGAATCCTTAGTTTGGCCTTTCAGAGAAGTTGGCCACACCCCCAAAAGTAGATTTGAATGCCAAGGTTAAAAGGAAAATAATCATGATGCATGTATAACAGGTTTGGCAAGAGGGANAACCAGTTGTCAGGTAGCAGGAATGGCAGCTCTAATTATTCCTGTAAATGTCAACGCATCTTGTGGTAGCTTTCTCTAGTGTTTAGGATAAGCATGAGCCCCGCCAGTATGNCAGTGAGTTCAGGCCTACACAGAGCTTTCTAGTCAATGGTGCCCATATATGTTCAGAGAAATTGCACCAAGTTGTCCATGAACATAATTCCTGGATTATGTCCATCCCAAAGACAGTGGTTCCAGTTGGTACCCGGGAATCTGAACTCTTAATGTTTCCCAGATGATGGATAAGTGGCACTTGCACATGGAAATCTAACTTTGTTAAAAGGTAGGTCAAAATGTGAAGAGGTTAATAATTGACTTAGCCATGAAGCCATTGTGGGATAGGATGTGGTGCAACGCAGCTCAATCCTTCAAAGGGAGACCAGATTTGCAAGGCTCCGGAAGCCATCCCTTTACACAGCTAAGGATAAAACATCAGGTCAATGGGAATCCCAGGGATCCTTGGAGGAAAGGAATAGGAAAAGAAATAAGGTCTCATGTCCTGCAGAGAACACTAGANNCTTGAGTTGCTATGCAGAGGGCACAGGGGACTCATAAATGTGGCACACTGACCAGTGAAGGTCACAGTCTACAGGCCATAGTGCTGTCTACACAGATCCATAGTGATCACAATANCCATCTACAAGCTCTGCTCCACCACAAGCCTCGAACCCAAGAGAGAGGAGCTCCAGCTCTGAATGCACCTGTGCTCTGATAGATGCACGCCAAGGCCTCTCTGGGTCCCTGCTGCTCTGAGAATGCGCCAGGTCAGCTATGGTTGGCACTGATGTGCCTAACTGATGTTATTTAGCAACAGCTNTGGAAACATCAGGGATTTATTTTAGGAAACACAAGTCTCCATTTTGGGGGGTAACTTTTGGGGAAATGTCTAAAAATAGCACANGTGTATGCGTAAGTGGTCATAGTATATGGGGTGATAACTGAATAATTGGAGAGAGAGAGTTTTGCCTGCAAATTTATANCACTAAAGAACTTTGTTAATAATACTTTNGTGTGCCATGTCCTTCTAGAACAATCTATGGTTTTTAAAGAAAACATTTACAGTTCTAAAGCATTCTCCAACAGCTTTTAATGACTGCATGTAATCTGATCCCATGAATGCCCTTTAATCCTGTATTTCGATTATTTCTAACTTTTTGCTCTTATAAACCAGGATGTGATGATCAACAGCTAGTTTATAATTGTGTTTCTGAGATATTGCTAGAACCCTAGGAGTGGAGTCATGACAGCCTGAGCACCATGCCCTTCCCTCTGGATGCCTGCCCACCCCCCATACACACATACACACATTTTCTCTCCCTCCTTCCTTCTTTCCTTTCTTCCTTCCTCCCTTCCTTTCTTCTTATTTCCCTCTTTCTTCTTTTCTTCTTCCCTCCACACTCCCCTCTTTCATAACAACTCAGTTGGTTCTCCTCTCTCTCTCTCTCTCTCTGTCTTTTGAGACACAGTTTCTCTGTATAGCACTGGCTGTCCTGGAATTCGATCTGTAAACCAGGATGGCCTCGAACTCAGAGATCCACCTACTGGGATTAAAGGCGTGCACCACCACCACCCGGCTCAACTGCTTCTCTTAAGCATTAGTTGCACATTAGTTCTTGGTTATGCATGCTACAAAAGGACTCTAGACTCTGTTGGGAGTGAGGGTTGTCTTCACTGGCAAAGCAAAGGTAACCAAAATGGCATAAGCACTCTTGAGGTAACCGATGCCTCCTTCTCTCGCAGCCTCCTGCCTGTCGTACGTTCCAGAGAAAGGAACTGTCGGTGCCAGTGGAGACCTTGCACCACTCTCTCATCTTGCTCTGGGACTCATTGGAGAAGGAAAGATGTGGTCCCCAAAGAGTGGCTGGGCTGATGCTAAATATGTAAGCCTCGCACGACAGCTTCATCCATAGTGATTCTCCTCAGCTGGAGCCAGGAGACTCCTGCGTGTGTTATATCACTCCGTCTTTATGGCAGATCAGTTACAGATGAGTGAACTCCAGCCTAGAAGGCAAACTAGGAAAGGATATTGGCCATATTCCCCTGCCAGCATCCAAGATACATGGATCTAGATGAGAACATAGTTTTAATTTCAGGAATTTATTCCCCGCTCATAAGACTGCTGGTGCCCACTGGAGAGGTCACACTGGGTCACAAGTGTATTGGGGAGTCTATCTTACAGGTGAGGGTTGGGAAAGCCAGAGCTTGCTCTGTGGCCTCTAAAAAGCACAGTCTGTACTCCTTGATGAGCTTGTCAGAAAGGCATGTTTTACACAAAGCTTTTAATGTTTTCTTCATGAGCAAATCTCAACTGAGCAGCCCACCGCATCATTTAAAGTGTCCTCTATGAGCAGGTTTGAGAAGTACCCGAACAGTAAGTTAAAGAGACAGAGGACCAAGGAGGAAGAAGAAANTAGATCGCCCTTTGGGGGATCCAGGTTCCGGGTCATCTTTCTTCCGGGCAGCCTATCTTGGTTCTGTCTCTGTGGACAATGTTTCCTCAACCACCTTCACACAGCAGCCAGCCTGACCTTGGTCAACAGCAAATCCAAACACATCCTGGTTAAATTTCTACCATTTCCCTCATCTTTAAGATAAAGTTCAGACATAATGTGACTTCAAAAGTGTTGTTTTCCACGTGATCCCCACAGTTCCTTCTACCCAAGGCTCTCCATGGCAGAAACTAGAGTTAACCTGCAGCTGAAATGTACTCCAGGCTAAGCAGACCGCTCAACACTTCCTTCCCATTTTTTTTTCTTCTGAAAAGTCCTCTAGGAATCTCCCCTCTCTGCTCCTCCGATCCTTTCGAGGTCACCCACACACGTGGTTATGTTTTATTTCTTTCCTATATGCACTCTCAAGCATTCAGCCTATGAGTGAGCTGGTTGCCCTGAGCTTGTCAGTCTCTTTTGCTCATACCCTCAGCCCAGCACAACACCCCTCGGTGAGAAGTACTCAGACCCTGAGAAATGGACAGAGTTAAGTGACACTGGTCTGTCTTTCTCCTACTTTAACTCCACCTTCCTTGCCACCTCCAGGAGAACCTCAATGTAGCAGCATCTTATATTTTTGTTATTTGAGAGAAAGCATATTCTGTCCCTTTCCTCTTGAGATTCTAGCTCTACCTTGTTGAGGGGATTCCATAATCTCCTCTTCACTGGTGTGCATNCATTTGCTCCCAAGCCCTGCTCTGAGTTTCTGTTGGTGACAGAGGATGCAGAAACAAGGGTAAGGACTATTTTGGGGTCACGCTTTGGATGCAGATGTATGCATATAGACAGCCCACTCAGAGCCCAGCCTTAACTGAGAGTAGGTATATCCTGGAGCCCAGCCTTAACTGAGAGTAGGTATATCCTGGAGCCCAGCCTTAACTGAGAGTAGGTATACCTGGGTGAGTCTCAAAGCTTGATGCCCAACACAGAAGAACTTGAAAGCAAAATGTATTCTGTAGGCAATCAAGTCCTTGGTTCAAAAGTCCACAAGTTATTTAAAAACTAAGCCTGATTTCCGACTAAATAGACATAGACACTGGCCCCAAGAATCTGGCCAGTACCAGCTTATGTAGGCATAATCTTTTATAAGACAAACTTTGNGACTGAAAGTACTTCACTGGGCGCCATATGAAATAAAAAATAAGCTGGTATTTCAAGTAATATCCACGTTCATGCTTTTAATCATTCAACAGGTCCTAGAAGCTCATGGGTTGAAACCAGTTGTTCTGAAACCAAAAGAGGTAAGTAAGTCAAGAAAAACTTGTTTGTGTTAGCGAATCTGCACATATGCCCTGTCTTCATCCCCAANGCCAGCCTCATTGGTTCCTTAATATAAACACAACTTTTGTGTTGATTGATAGCTGCTCACTGAAGAAAGGGCTCCTCTGTGAACATTTCAGATTAGTCATGACACAAGTCCCTGAGGGTTCTCTAAGAACATACATTTCGAATACAGTTTTTAAGGAGCTTGATAAGATCTGCTCAGTCAACCCCCTTAAGATGCTCTCAGCCACAACTTTGGACCAGGATAGTCTTCGATGTCTTGTCTCTATGATGGTGAGGAAGTTAATAGACACAACATAGAGGTCTGAAGGTGCTACACGTATTCTGCACTGCAGGGTCACATGGCTGCCTTGACAGGGGAACAGTCATCAGGTACCCTTTGGCCAGATCTGTGCTGATGATTCCAGATGTGATGTCGTTCAAGCTTGTGAATCTGCACGACTAGCCCACACTTGTGAAAACACACACATGACACACAGATCAGCCAGCTGGCCAGTTTCTCTCCTACCAAAGCAGAAGCTATCAGATCTGCTTGTCTGTGGGTTCATTACAATGAACACAATAAGAAACTTCTTCCTCTCCCNACAGGGCCTGGCACTCATTAACGGGACACAAATGATCACTTCCCTGGGCTGTGAAGCTGTGGAGCGAGCCATCGCCATTGCCAGGCAGGCTGACATTGTGGCTGCCTTAACCCTTGAGGTGCTGAAGGGCACCACCAAAGCCTTCGATACTGGTCAGCAGGTTCTGTTTGCTTACTCATTCAACCAGGGCGACTTGGTTGACTTTTTTAGGCACAGAGGTGGAGGGGGCGGGTGGCAGGGAGGAACAAGAGGACCCATGTGCTTCTAGTGGACCCAGGACTGCACAGTTTCACCTGAGTTCTGCCACACTCAGTCCTGTAACAATTACATTCTGAAGACAGACACTGACCTGGAGAGCTAAGTGACCTGCTCCAGGTCACCAAGTGATCTGGGTATGCCAAACTAGGCATTGCTTTAAGAGTCAGTTTGTAAGACTTGAAACTCTGGTGAAAAGGGTTGGGGAGAGCTCAGGAGGTGAAGATCTTGTTTTGCAAGTATAAGGACCTAAGTTCAACCCCCAGAACTGACTTTTTAAAAATTGGACGTGGCGGTGTGTGTTTGTAATCCCAGAGCTCAGGAGATGGAGACAGCACATCCCTGGGGCTCACTGGCCAGCCTAGCTTACTTGATGACTTTCAGGCCAGTGAGGGACTCTGTCTCAAAGTGAAAACCTAAGGGGAAGGGGAAGGTGGACAGTGCCTGAGGAATGACACCCACACTTATTCTCCGGCTTCCACACATACATTCATGTACACTCGGCATTCATGTGTCCATGCATGTATAGACAGACAGAAACACACACACACAGAGGGANAGACAGAGATAGAGGTAGAGGAGAGATTACAATTGCCCTAAGAAGAAAATTGGGAAGGCAAAATGATGTATCTATACCTTATCTAGAAATTAATGAATGTCAAAGGCTCCACGTTAATAATAAGCAGAGCAGAAAATGTCCAAAAGTGACTTGGTCAAATTAAGCCACTATGCATGTTCTCTGTTGTCTTCTGTCCAGTTCCTGTTCCTGAAGGATGGGCCTGGAGTCCTGAGTTAAGTTTCTAAGTGTATTCTGAAAACAATTTGCACTCCAGCATGTACAATAGCGACAACCAAATAGATAAGGGAAAATTTAACCTTGGGGTTGAAGTATTTAATTCTGCATGANAGGTGAGAACNCACAGGACTTCAGAGGGTTCTGCGAGCACTGTGGATGGTCCTGCACCCTCTGTGGTTTATTCTAATATCAGAATTGCTCAGACTTTTTTGCCTCCTTCAATTGTAGACATTCATGCTGTCCGCCCTCACCGAGGGCAAATTGAAGTTGCTTTTCGGTTCCGATCACTCTTGGACTCAGACCATCACCCATCAGAAATTGCAGGTCTGGACAAGTTTTGTTTGATTGGGTTCATTGGTGCTGTGTGCCCTGGGGAGACTAGTAATGTGTTGCCTGTTTTCTTCTCCGTCACCCCCTCCCCCTGCCCTTCCTTGCACAGAAAGCCACAGGTTCTGTGACCGTGTCCAAGACGCATACACCTTACGCTGCTGTCCACAGGTAAAGTCAAGAAACAGGAGACCAATGAAGGCTCTTGCCACAAATTCAGAGGGAAAAAAAATAGAAAAAGAGAAAGATTTTAGAAAACCATGTCATGGCCAAATGTAATCCAAATCTCTCTAGTGCTACTGTTAAAATAGTGTCTTTTATACTTCTATTTCTCCTGTTATTNTCAACTTCTTACTGGGTCGGCTAAACCTCCTATATCTTGACCTCCTGTGTCTATGTACTACAACAGCTAAGTAGCATTGAAGAGTCTCACTGGCTCTTCCTGTAGGGAAAAACTACAGTCAGTGAGGGCTACAGGTTCACAGGAAAGTGTCATTCTGTCTTCCAGAATTCAAGTGTCCATAAGGCATACCTTATCTTCATCTTATGATCAAGTATAAGCAATCATAAACGAATCTCTGACACAACTTTAAATAAGAAATGTGTGCAGCTTTTTTTTTACATAATCTGACTGATGAGCAACTACGATCATCTCAAGAAACGATTTGTCAGTCAAGTTCTGATCGAGAGAATAAGAAGGTGTTTTCCCTAGAGTAATTACCCTCATTTCTTATGACTCAACAAGTCCTATTTGACTAGCTTATTAAGTAATAGTTCAAAGGCTTCTATGGGAAAGAATTGCCAAATGAACTAAACCATAAGAAAAAGTCCTGGCTTAAGAGCCCCTGCTACTNTAAGAATGAAGACTGGCCNCAAATGATNCGCTTCATTCTCGGTGTCTTCTGAATAGTAATTCATTGAATTTTCCCAACTGTGAAATTGGTACTTTCTCCCATTTTGCATTCTGGACCTGATGATCAGGCTTCAGTATCTTCCTTGCTAAGATCATAGCACTAGATCTTTATCTNCTGGACTTCTGGGAGAAACCAGAAAGTGCATCATGGCTATCCTGGGACAAAGTGCAGGGTGGCTGCTTCCCTTGTGAGCATCTTTAGTGTGATGCTTTATGCTTCATGACATCAGACCCTTGATGCCTACCGTCTGGGAGATCTCTGTGAGGCACATCTGAGAGATGCCTATAGTATCTTGTTTACCATATGAACAGAAAGGTAGCTTCTACCATCTACTTTCCAAATCTCTGTTTCAACCAGAAACCTAATTTGCCTACATCTACCACTGGTGAGGAAGTGCAATTCTTCNTGGCTAGGGCTGGCATTTTCTTTTTCCTATACCACAATTTGCATATTAATCTAATTGTTTTTATATATTATCTTAATGTATTTATTTTAATTTGTTTTGCTGAGAACTTATCAGTTGTCTTCATATCCTAAAGGAGCCAATTATACTTTTTATGATCNTAACTGCAAAGCAGTCACAAGGAAAAGCCTGAAGATGGCATCTTCCAAGAATATTGGCTTTTTTTTTTTTCAAGACACGGTTTCTCTGTGTAACTTTTGGAGCCTGTCCTGGAACTCACTCTGTAGACCAGCCTGGCCTCGAACTCACAGAGATCCACCTGCCTCTGCCTCCCGAGTGCTGGGATTAAAGGCGTGCACCACCACCACCTGGCTTGAATATTGGCATTCTTACTGGATATTAATCATAGACCTTATTTTTTATTGTGCTTTAGGTCCACGGTGTGGTGAATGATACCATAGCGTTTGTGAAGGACATCATCACTACAGAACTGAACAGTGCTACAGACAACCCTGTATCTTTTGAATGNTCTACACATTTGCAGTTCCCTCTAGCTGGCTGTGTGAGGATCTGAAGAGCTGTGTGAGGGAATCATTCTATCTCATAGGTAGATGAGTAAGTCCGTGAGGCTGAGCACTTGGTGGCTTCTTCTAGGTTGGAGTCGGTGGTAAGTGGTAGAAGCAGACAGTGAACCTACTCTTCGGTTTTGAGTCTAGCATGNTACGCTTTTAAAATTGGCCCATACAAGATTAAAGCAGCACCTGCAGCATTGGCGGAGATGTTTCACCAAGGCACTGATTGAAAACCCACTGCTGATTAGAGCCTCCTAGATTGGCCTTCCCTTCCGCAGCCTGGTTCTAGTGATGCAGGATGCATATTCCCGGTGATGTAAGGCTTCGCCATCCTCAGGTTTCTTTCTGACGTGGGCTCGACTCGGGCCACAGTATCCATATCCGTGCACACCGTAAGAATGCTTTCATTCCTTGTGGAGGGTGCTTTTCTTGCCTTAATGGGATCACTTTCCTCTAGAGAGTCTGTTTTTTTTTTCTTTGAAGTTGAGATAATTAGTCAGGGTCCAGTCTTCACAGAGCCGTCGCTGCCTTTGAAAACAGGCAACCCTCTTAAGAACTCTTTCCTCCCGTTCCACCGCTGCCTTCGTTCTCCATAC
>LZPO01108018.1:119741-139950 GCA_001675575.1 Neotoma lepida | reverse complement strand
GTGTGTGTGGTGTGGTATATATGTATATGTGTGAGTGTGTGTTGTGTGTGTCTGTGTGTGTGTTGTGTGTTGTATGTGTATATATCTGTGTGTGTCTGTGTGTGTGTTGTGTGTCTCTGTGTGTGTCTGTGTGTGTGTTGTGTGTGTATATATTTATGTATGTCTGTGTGTGCGTGTTGTGTGTGTATATATCTGTGTGTGTCTGTGTGTGTCTGTGAGTGTGTTGTGTGTCTCTGTGTGTCTCTGTGTGTGTGTTGTGTGTTGTGTGTGTGTATGTGTCTGTGTGTGGGTATATATATCTGTGTGTGTCTGTGTGTGTCTATGTGTATGTTGTGTGTCTCTGTGTGTGTCTCTGTGTGTGTGTTGTGTGTTGTGTGTGTATGTATGTGTGTGTNTATATGTGTGGGGTGGTGTTCCCGTCAACAACTGCTTATGGGAAGACTTGTCTTTCCCTCTATCTGCACGATGACTGCCACTTCACTACTAAAAACAAGTGGATGGGGTAGGAGTTACCTTTGAAGTGGCCAACAATGTTATGTTTAAGCCTTAACCTGTTTCGAAAGATGGTTTTTGCCAGTCGAGGAGAGACAATTTCAGGAGGGAACTTCCATGGTGAATACCCAGCCAAAGTAAGCTTTCTGAGTGTGCTNCTGACCCCNGAAGTANATTCCAATGCAGGNCAGCTAAACTGAGGTGTTCTTTTAGGCCCTGGACTATTTGGCCATTGGCATCCATGAACTTGCAGCAATCAGTGAAAGAAGAATCGAAAGACTGTGTAACCCCTCCCTCAGCGAGCTGCCTGCCTTCCTGGTGGCTGAAGGAGGCCTGAACTCTGGATTCATGATAGCCCACTGCACCGCAGCAGCCCTGGGTAAGGACACCACCCTTAGTCAGAACATAAACCACCCACCAACGGCCTTCCCAGTTTCCCTGAAAGNGTCAGCATTGGCCTTGGNGTGAGCTCTGATGTTGCTCCACTTTCTNGTACATCCTACCTCTCATGCCCAGCACGGCAAGCAGNTTGACTCTTCACATTTCCTTAGAGAAAATAAAANCTAAACAATGTGATGCTGGAAGGAAATAATGCAACCATGAGGCATAAATGGAAAATTGCCTCAGAGAAAGCAATCCTGACATTGCATTTGAACTTCATCTATGTAGCTTTTTTTCCAAAGACTATCAGAGGAAAAAAAAAGACAGAGACAACTATAGTTGATGGCAAAAGTTGAGCCAAACCAAATGCTTAAACTTGGGAGATCTTCTATTAGATCCACTATTCACCAAAAGGTTAAGATGCTCTCAAAACATATAAAAATACTTCCAAGAAGCAATAGGCTCGTGGAGACTAAGCTTCTGATTCGAGATTGTGAGGAGCAGATCAAGGCATCAGAACAACGCCTGCCACGAAGTTAGTGCCAGTGGTCTTGCTTACTCTTCCCCTTACTTAACCGTGACAATACCAGCAGGGGGGGAGGCGCTGTTCTCATCTCCATTGGCCAGGTGAATAATCAGAGAGCCCAGAAGCTGAGTGGCTTTTCCAGTATTGCACAGTAGTTGGATGTAGAGCAGANCTCAAATACAGCCACACTGGTACCAAGCTTCGTGCACTCGCTTCCTGGAACTCCTTTTATCATCATCATCATCACCACCACCACCATCATCATCTAAGAACTTTAGTAACACATACTTTCAGTTTGTTGACCTACATCAATAGTAGTAAGCTTGTTATAAATTAAAAGTGAAATTTTTAAAAATCTCAACCAGATTATGAAACAACTTAAAAATCTTCAATGGCATATTGAGAAAAACCAGACATAAATATATAAATAAGTAAATAAGCAACAGCAGCAACAAAAATCTATATTTGTCATTATCCAAAAGAGATAATGTAGGTAAAAGAGATACTTTAGGTAAAAGTGTTTATTCTAACCACATGCTTTGTAGACAATGCAGATAGTTCTATCTTACGTGGTCCAAGTGACAAAAAACAGGTCTTTAAGGTCTTTAGCTGCCATCTTTTTATTTCCTGGAATGCCGTGCCCTGTGTTCTGGGTTGGATGACTAAACTGCTTGATGGAAACTGCTTGATGGAATGGCCGATACACTGTCATTCACTCAGGTCCGCCCTGCTCAGCAGAAGCAGATGAGTCCTCCGTGGGTGGATCNCCTGCTTGCATCTTGTGGTTTAAGATTCTCTGGGTATTTGGGTTGTGATTGAAGTTGCAACACTTTGAGGTGGCTACTGACCTCAGGTCTTATCTCCTTGGTTCTCATTACCCTCTCCATTGCTGTCATCTCTAGGCTGTCTTCCGGGATGAGGAGTCCCATGGAATCATGGTCTGTAACCCCAAACACAGCCTGTCTCACTGGTCTATCTTGCTGTCTCTCTCTCCGGCTGCCAGCACCCTCTATCTAGTTCAGGAGGATCAGAATAGGGTGGTCCCAGCAGGTAGAAACGGGGGAACCTCTGTCTAGAATAGTGTGGGCTTCTGATCCCTCTGTCTTTNCTAACTCTCATTATTCTGGTAACCTGTAANCCTGATGGTAACTGCATGGAGGACCTCTGCCACATAAAGAGAGTCTGCAATGGTTGTAGTAGACTATGTCTTTACTGCCTTGGCCTTGAATTCCACCAGAGCCTGTAAGCTTTTCTGCCTCCTCACGTCTTTCCTGGTGTCATTCCTCTCAATTAAACCACACCCATTTCTCACAATGAACCACTTTACTGTTCTGAAAACCTTCCTTCCCAGGCAGGTGCTGTGGGTGTGAGGCTGCCTGGGGTCCTGGCCTNCATGCTGTTGGNTGTTGTCATGGTGNCTGGGATGCACTGCTGTAGCTGTGGCTCCTTGCAGGGTGTGATGGTCACTAGGCTGCTGGGGCAGTGGGGTTGCTCAGGATTCTCGGGAGTCTACTCTCTCTGTTCCTGCTGCTAGTCCATGCCAAGAATCTTGTGTTCGTCAGTACATAATCTTAAAATAGAGTAGCCAGATTTAACAACTAAAAATGTAGGATGTCCAGTTCTATTTGGATTACTTGGGATCTATTTGTGCTAAAAACAAAGCCAAAACAACAACAAAACCAACCAAACACTGGTTTTTTTTATTCAAAAATCCCAATTCAGCTGAGCAGCCTGTATTTTCTATAACAATCCGACCTCAGAGAACTAGGTAACATGATGGTTAATTAACAGTGTCCAGTGGCATCTAAACCCCGGATCTGCCATTTCTAATCAGTGTGGTCAAGCCTCTTCATCTTGTTCACACTTCCTCAGCCCTCTGCTATGTAGAGTACATGGGGATAACTGTACCTTAAATCGGGCTGTCTTGAGTAGTAAATGGACTAATTATATATATAAAGTCTTGGGGCTCAGCTTGGCTTCAGGAGCACTAACTAAACAGTAATTTCTATTTAATTATAGTCCCTCTTTTTGGAGACAGCCCTAGCTAGCAGAGAACTCGGANGTAGACCAGGCTGACCTGGAATTTTAAGAGATTCATTTGCCTCTGACTTCCCAGTGCCGGACTTAAGGGCATGTGACACCGTGCCCAACAATAATGCACTCTGATGCTCCTCCCCGCTCACGCTTCTCACTCCAACTCAATACAATCGAGTTAGCGAGAACCACTGAGTTCCCCTTCTTCTCTGGATCGGCATTGTCTATTTATTCACTCCATTGTTTCCAAAGTACATCCTAACACAGAGACTTCTTTCTCACTTTATGNCAGTCGTGGGGCACCAGAAATTGATTTCTAGACAAGACTACCAACCTTGGGGAGACTGGCTTGAACGAGTTCATCCTCATGAGCCGCCCACTGAAAATGACTTTCTTACTGAAAAAGCTTCATTTACATATTTCTCCAGTCATTCATTTATTTGCCTTTTGGGTACTTAAAAGTCTGTCCTTCCTACAAAGGTTCTTGTCAACACAACCCTCATTTTAGGGGACCAGGGTACAATTTTCAGTGCCAGAACCTGAGAGATCTTGTACAAACCAGCACAAAGCTGGTCACCCTAGTTTAAACCTGGATCCTTGAGGGGTAGGGTACCTTATNTCAGTGGTTCTCAACCTTCCCAATGCTGCAACCCTTTAATACAGTTCTTCATGTTGTGGTGACCCCCAACCATGAAATTATTTTCATTGCTACTTCATAACTGTAACTTTGTTACTTTTCTGACTCATAATGTAAATAGCTGTGTTTTCTGATGTTCTTAGCCGACCCCTGTGAAAGGATTGTTCAGGTCTAGGGGTCACAACCCGCAGGTTGAGAACCAATGTCTTACATCATAGACAAGAGNAGAAACTGTTTTCTANCTCAGCAGAAGAGGAGAAAAGACTTTGAGTTTGACCTTCCCTGACATCCAGAACTGAGAACAGGGAACTTGGTAGTTTGGGTCTTTGCTCCTTAAGGTATAGTCTTCAGTGTGGTATATGAAAGATGCCATATGGCAACAATATCATGTGGGTGTTGATTAAAGCAGTGAGAACTCAGAGTCTACNCCAAACTCAGTATCTGCACTGTAGCAAGATTATTGACTAATGTGAGGAACTCAGGTTTGAGAGACCCCGGTATAGATGCCCCCCACTTCCTAGACATCACTGGTTAACATGAAGCTCTTGTTCAAGCCCCAAACACCTACTTGCATGGTCTTGGAACCATCTCAGCTCTTCAGTATTGTCCAAGATCTGCAGACCCAGCATCGGTTCTCAATGCCATCCCTAAATGCTAATCTGGCTTTTCTCCCAACATAAGCAAATTGTTCCTAAGTAGCTGGACTCATCCATCATGCTTCCACCCCACCCCATCCCCACCCATCTCAAGGGAACTCACCAGGATCTTAGGACCCTCCCCCACCTTGGGAGAACATTGACCTGTGTGTGTTTCTCCACTGTAGCTCTGCACCATCTGGTGCTTGGATCATGGTCCAGAGCCCCTGGAGAGGTCCTTCCATGCTGTGGAGACTTTGGGGGAGCTGTGCATTATTTTAGCGGCATTTCCTTTTAGGGATGCTACTTCACTTGCCCTGGTCTCTTGCAGTGTCTGAGAACAAGGCCCTGTGTCACCCTTCATCTGTGGACTCACTCTCTACCAGCGCTGCCACGGAGGACCACGTCTCCATGGGAGGATGGGCAGCCAGGAAGGCCCTCAGGGTNGTGGAGCATGTAGAACAAGGTAAAGCCAGCANTGGGAGGCGGGCCTCACTGGTAAACTAGTTTTCTGGATCTTTCTCTGAATGGAATCACTGCCCACAGAATCAGTACTCTTTGGAAACTCATTTGAAATGCAGATTCTCTGGCCCCTCCCAGAAACACTAGGGAGAGGAGGGGAGTGTGGCTAAAGAGCTTTCTAGGGGATTCTGCCCCTCACTGAAGACTAAGAACTAAGGAGCTATGCAGAGATAATCTGGCTCCTTGTATAGTTTTGNTTTAATGAGGTAGGGTTTTTGTTTGTTTGTTTGTTTTGATATCTGAAAGTGGAGAGAAGNGGACCATGAACCCTAGCAAACCTCAACTGATTCAAAACCCCAAATATTTGCTTCCCGTTTTTTGTTTTCCCAAATTATTTTCAAGCAAATCTCCATATATACTTGTTCATATATACTTTCTCCCTTCAATATGAATAAATAGTTCCAGGCCGGAGAGATGGCTCCGTGATTAAGAGCACATGATACTCCTGTAGAGAACTTTAAGTTCAGTTACCAGAATCCATGTCAGGTAACTAACTGCCTGTAACTCCAACTCTGAAGTCATCTGCCACCTCTGGCCTCCACGAGTCCTAACATTTATGCACACATGAGCCTGCTCGGGGGCACACACACACACACACACACACACACACACACACACACAATTAAAATAAATAATAATGAATCTTTTCTTGAGATAACATCTCTCCCTTCCCTTTCCTCCCTCCAAACACTCTTATATAGCTTCTCATTTCTCTCTTTCAAATTCATGGTCTCTTTTTCATTGTTATTACCTGCACACACACACACACACACACATATATGTGTGTGTGTTTTTATATATGTATGTATGCATATATTCCTAAATATAACCCACCAGACCTGTATAGTGCGAATTTTATGTTTGGTATTGGACAACCACTTGGCATGTTTCTCCATGGGGAAGATTTATTTCTCCTCTTCTTAGCATTCCTTAGTTGCCTGTAGTTCTTTGTGTAGGATTTTCCCATCCACATTAACATGCCTATTGGTGTCATCCTCATTCAGNTCCTNTTATCAATGCTTTCCTCTCAGCCAGGACGCCATACCACACCCAACAAAATTAAACAGCTGAGCCCTGATATCAGCACCAAATACACATTCAAANACCTCCCAGCCACAGCGCCTCCGCCTTTCCATTGGGTTTGTGCAAATAGGGATTCCAGGCCCCTGTTTTAAATTCTGTTGTCATGATTCCAAGCTTCCTTCAGTTCCTGAGCTGTCACAGAATTGCCCAAGTTCTTGTCACATAAGGAAAGAATAGCATAGGCTAAAGATAATGGGAGCTGATTTTTTGTAGAGTTTTTTTTTTATTATTATAATTCATCTCACCCCTTTAAAATGTATGGTTCAATGGTTTTAGTACATTCACTGAATTGAGCAACCGCAAATCTTAGAACATTTTNATCCCCAAAGAAACCCTATAGGCTTCAGTTTATCACGCCTCATTCTCCCCATTTCCCCCAGTCTTGGGTCCCTACAGATTTGTCTTCTGTGGACATTTAATGTAAATGGAAACCACACACTGTGTGTTCCTTTAGTCTGGCTTCTTTCACTTAGCGCACTGCTTTCAGGGTTCGCTCTGGTTCTAGCATGTGTCAGCATTCACTTTGTTTTGCTTTGATTGTCCTGAGCAACGCATTTCCTTTATGCACTCCTAGTGGAAAGACTGGTTTCTTTGTGCATTTTGGCTGATAGGTAATAGTTTTTGTGGGGGCAAATGTTTTCATTTGTCTGGACTGGAATGGTTGGAGCTCTCCAGCCATCTTTATGGGAGCCGGAGATGTATTTCCATAGTGGATGCACAATGTTACGTGCCTCCTGGCAGAGTTTAAAGACACCCATTTCTCCATATCCTCAGCCGCACTTGTTATCTGTCTATCATAGTGTTTATCTGAAATGTCCACACATCAGATGGTTCCCCACTAGACACGTAGCCCTGACCAAAGTTTGAAGAGTTTCCCTTATCTATCCCCACCTCATCTATCTAATCTATCAACACACCAACACCATCTTCCAGACACACCAAATCAAACCCATCACCTCCTTCTGCTTAATCTCCTATGCAGTTGCCACCCATTACAAAACAGGGCGAGCATCCGCAAACGTAATTTAGACCACACCATGCCCCAGCTAGAAATTTCCCAGTTACTTTCCAGCACTCAAAACCATATCCACCCCACTTCCTTAGGCCTAGAAGCCTGGCACCATCTGGTATCTGCCTCTCGATGCCCCTTCTCTCATGCCCTCTCCATCCCGGAACCACAGTGATGTCCTGTGGTGCCAGGGAACACATCACCTGCAGCTCCGACTCCAAGGACTTCTGGTCCCTTCTCACTCCACCCATGTAGCTGCCCAAACTTCTCACACATCTTCCTTGGCTTCAGCTAGAACAGCAGCTGGCATTTTTCCTTCCTTCATTTTGTTTTGTTCTGATAGCACTCAGTGCCTCTGGTACAGTTAAGCTTGTTTGTCGTGTCACAATGGCAAGGATCTCATCTGCCTCGGCCATATTGCTAGATGGACCTGGTTCAGATATATTGATCAAATGTTTGCATGGTGGTAAATGGTTGCCTAGTTCATCGGTGCTGTTCTTTCTGTTCATAACATGGAAGGGGAATCGGCAACAAGTAAGTTAGAATCACTGTATTACCAACCTGTTGGTAATAGGTTTGTTACTTAAGTTTGTTTTTACTACAAATGTTTAGCAAACATCTTCAAATTCNGGAATCCAGTAGTGCTGGCTGTAAGTATGAGATATGAGCCTGATTGTCACAGTGCCCACTCACTATCCTTGCTTAAGTCACTAGCATGGGAGTATGGAAAGTGTAGACAGGCACCAGCCACTTGAGTGGAGTACGTAACNGAGTGGGCGAGATGTACCCATCTCCTGCCCTTACNGAAACCAAGTCTGTTCAGAGAAGCAAACACTAGCCAACCTGTGGTAATTAACAAAATGCTGAAGGGTAGAGTTACAGGAGGAAAAGGCAGAATCTGATAAAGTCTGAAGGGACCAGAAATGGCATTTTCAAAGGAGAACCCATGAGTAAGACTTGAGTAACATATGGCTCTGTGTGTACATGTGTGTATGCGTGTGTGTGAGTGTGTGTGTGTGTGTGTGTGTGAGTGTGTGTGTGTGAGTGTGTGTGTGTATGTGTGTGTGTGTGAGTGTGGTGAATTACTGTTATGAGGAAAAGGGAAGGGGTATGAAAAACTAAGTTGTTTCAGGGTGCATTATAATGACGACATGGGACATCCAAGAACAGAGGCCAAAGCTTGGGGAAGTGCTGTTGGATGATTGATGGTCAGTGCTCTGTGTATAGACGCAGCTGGAGGTGACCATGGGTCTGAGGTACAGGAGTGTGGTCTTGATGAAGCGGTTGCCTGGGGAATGAAAGAGGACTTGAAGTATAACGGCTGACTGGAAGAAGGAAGGAGACTGGGTCAAAGGGAACACCTTGTAGAACACAGGGCAGCAGAGCTCTGAAGGGAGTGAAGGGGTAGAAAGTCAAGACAATTCTAGGGACAAGGTCATGCCTTTAAATTAGCCCCGTGGTAGGTAAAAGCACTAGATATGTTTTCAATGCATCTAAGTAACATATACATTTACAGTATAGCTAAGGAGTGCTGTGATTTATTTGCTTAGGATAGTTTAATTTCTTTTTAATTCAAAGTAAATGTTTTTTTTTTCATGTAGTATATTCTGGTCACAGTTCCCCCTCTAATCGCAGGTTGCCCTCCCCCGTCTCCTCCCAGATCCTCAGAAAGGCCAACAAAACAAGTAACAAACCAGAATAAAACAAAGCAAACAGAAGAAAAGGGGAAAACACATAAACACATACACACGCAGAAACATACATACACACGCACTTACACAAAACCCATGGAAACACAAAATCAGCTCCAACAATAACACTGAGTTCCTTTTGTGTTTGGCTGTCTAGTGGGGGGCATGGGGCCTCCCTTAAGTGTGGTTTGTATACTCAGTGATCTTCCCTTGAAGAAAACTAATTTTGCCTCTGCAAGCAGTTGTCACTTGGAGATAGCTTCTGCTTTAGGGATGGGATGGGAGCTTGTGTCTACTTCCTCTCTCAGTTCTGGGACCCCATCTGGCTTGAACCTGTGCAGGCCCTGTGCATACGACCACAATCAGTGTGAGTTCATATTTATGTCAGTCCCGTGGTATCTGGAAGGCACTGTTTCCTTGGTCTCTTCCATCCTCTCTGGCTCTTACAATCATTCTTCCTCCTCTTTTGTAAAGTCCCCTCAGACCTNAGGGGAGAGGTTCCACGAAGATGTCCCACTTAGAACTGAGTGTTCCAAGGTCTCTNGCTCTCTGCAGTGNCCAGCTGTGGGTCTCTACATTAGTTTCCATNTACTCCAGGAGGAATCTTCTCTGATGATGGCTAAGTGAGACACTGATCTACGGTATAGCAGAATGCCGTTAGGAGTGATTTTATTGCTATATNCCTTTATTAAAACAATAGTATTNGGTTTTTCTCTAAGGCCATGGCCTATCTAGTCTCAGGTTCTTGGCCACCTGAGCAGTGTCAGGCATGGGTTTCATCTCATGGAGTAGGCTTTAAATCCAATCAGATAGTGGTTGGTTACTCCCACAACTTTTGTACCGCTATTGCACCAGTGTATCATGCAGACAGGTCACCATTGTAGATCGAGGGGTTTATACCTTGGTTGGTGCTTAGCTTTCTCTTCTAGTATTGTGCAGAGTACCTTTTAGTACAATGATTCTAGCTGTCTCTTATACACATCTAGATGTGTATAAGAGACAGGTGCATACGACCACAATCAGTGTGAGTTCATATGTATGTCAGTCCCGTGGTATCTGGAAGGCACTGTTTCCTTGGTCTCTTCCATCCTCTCTGGCTCTTACAATCATTCTTCCTCCTCTTTTGTAAAGTCCCCTCAGACCTGAGGGGAGAGGTTCCACGAAGATGTCCCACTTAGAACCTGTCTCTTATACACATCTAGATGTGTATAAGAGACAGGTGCAGGCCCTGTGCATACGACCACAATCAGTGTGAGTTCATATGTATGTCAGTCCCGTGGTATCTGGAAGGCACTGTTTCCTTGGTCTCTTCCATCCTCTCTGGCTCTATACACATCTAGATGTGTATAAGAGACAGGTATAGCAGAATGCCGTTAGGAGTGATTTTATTGCTATATCCCTTTATTAAAACAATAGTATTTGGTTTTTCTCTAAGGCCATGGCCTATCTAGTCTCAGGTTCTTGGCCACCTGAGCAGTGTCAGGCATGGGTTTCATCTCATGGAGTGGGCTTTAAATCCAATCAGATAGTGGTTGGTTACTCCCACAACTTTTGTACCGCTATTGCACCAGTGTATCATGCAGACAGGTCACCATTGTAGATCGAGGGGTTTATACCTTGGTTAGTGCTTAGCTTTCTCTTCTAGTATTGTGCAGAGTACCTTTTAGTACAATGATTCTAGTCAGCAGGGGTGAGGGCTCCAGTTAGGCACCAGCTTGGCTCCTCCTCCGATGCCAGTATCTATCACCACCGCCACTCTGGATGTAGGCAGAACCGTGCCTGTCTCTTATACACATCTAGATGTGTATAAGAGACAGACTCTATACTTAACCTCTGTGGTTATGCCTATAGTAGCATGCCTATTGAAGGCATAAAAGCTAACATGCTTAGTTTTAATTCATGTGAATTTTACTAAGATGAAGAGATTAATCCTAAAACTAGATGACATTGCCATGACTCCCCAGATATTTTCAATGTGCTTGAATGACAGCTCGTGCGGTTAGGGTGGCCATTGGGCTTGTTTTCAAAGGTGCGCTGNATGAAAAGCACCCAGCTGGATGAAGATGCACAAAGCCCTTGCACAGTTGATGNATTTGGGGAAGGACCGCTGGTTACAGAGCAAAATGTGTCACAAGTAGCAACTTAGGGTTTTTCTAAGTGTTTCATGTTTGTCTTTCCAATATGTGCTCCCCTGTTGCTTTCTGTCTTTGGAACACTCCTCTTTGGAGGTAATACAACATGTTACTAATATGTATTAGACATTCTCTACCTGCATCCGACCTTGTGACGCATTTAATTTATAACGTAATAATATAGTATTGTCACCCTAGGGGGGCATGGACTGTAGTCCCCTTTGACAGATCTGGCCAAAAGTGGAGGTCAATGTACCCAAAGCTGTACANTCTCAATGTCAGTGATGAGATCTAAACCCAGGTTCAAGTCCATTATCCTCACTACTCCCTGTCAAGATAAAAAACATAGCTCTNACCTCAGAGGGGATAAGAGATGGTTTATTCTGGAGTTTATTCTGTGAAAGGTCGTGGCCGGGCAACAGAGATTATTTAGGTTACCCCAAGTTCCATGTTCCAACATGGTAACCATTTGTGAAGTTTTTATAGTTCCAGAGCAAAAGGACATCCTAAATCTAGGCATTTTCNGGGCACATTTGTGGGAGCATCAGGTAGGTGGGTTACAGTAGAGCAGAAAACTCTCTGCCATAGCCTCAGATACTATTAGGTGCCATTCTTAACCTGGGGTTGGAGGGAGATAGTGGTATGCTAAGTTAATCTATCCCAGAGGGTTTCCCTCNGCAGTCAGGAGGGTGTTAGATCAGACACAGAGGTGAGCAATGGATGGCTATTAAATGGACTAATGATAGCCCAAGATGGTTTGGGTTGGATTTGCAGNATGCCAACNCTCAACAATCACAAAGTTCTAATCAGTCCATTAGCTTTGTAGAATCTTTAACATAGGTGTGGCTTTCTTCCCCCCTTGAGAACTTCAGTTCACANTGGTTAGCCCAGATGGTATATTAAAAATATTTGACTTCTTGCCTTTCAGTTTATGAAGCACNTTACAAATTCAGGTGAGTACAGAAAGGTCACAAGGGAGAAAGGATAAATAATCCACTGTGGACCTAGAAGAAGAGTCACATCATTATTTAGTAAAGTTGGGACTCTAAGCCGGGCTGGGGTTCTCATGTAGAGCACTGCCCCCATCCACATGACACAGCCACTGGCTGACAAACCTTGGTGAAAGGGGAACTGGCACATTGTGCCAATGAAGCCTAACGGGCAGCTCCCTTGGTGCATTAGGAGGACTGGTAATCTCTCCTGGTAAATCTTTCAATTATCCAGCTCATCAATGAAGATACAACCAGGAGGTTGGAAAAAGAGGTTTAAGCTGGACAGTGGAGGTATATGCCTTTAATCCCTGCACTTGGTAGGCAGAGGCAGGCAGATCTTTGTGAGTTCAAGGCCAGCCTGGTTTACAGAGTGAGTTCTAGGACAGCCAAGGCTGTTACACAGTGAAACACTGTCTCAAAAAACCAAGAAAAAAAAAAAGAGACTTAAATTAAAACTAACTTAGGCCTAGAGCTGTGTGTTGCTCAGTTGGTATAGTGCTTGCCTCCTTGCATGCACAGGCCCTGGGTTCAATCCCAGCACCTCATAAACTGGTTGTAATAGGTGCATACCTGTAATGCCAGCACTTTAAGGCAATTTCATTCTAGCAATACACAGAAAACCAGCTGTCCATGTAGTTGGCTCCCGATAGTTCCAACTCTGGGTGATTTCAGCCCCATGAGAGTGAAGCTGGACTTTAACCGACCCTTGCATCCACGTCTTTATTTCAGTACTAGCCATTGAGCTTCTTGCTGCCTGCCAGGGCATAGAGTTTCTACGCCCCCTGAAAACAACCACTCCGCTGGAGAAGGTGTATGACCTGGTGCGCTCTGTGGTCAGGTAAAGTCAACAGGTCTCTGGGACTGACCCCATTTCAGAACGGTGGGTCTCTGCAGAGGCAGGTTTGCGGCTGATGGCTTGATCCGCTTTCTCTGTAGGCCCTGGATCAAAGATCGCGTCATGGCCCCGGACATCGAAGCAGCCCACAGGCTACTTCTGGAGCAAAAGGCAAGCTGACAACTCTGTGGGTGTGGGGAAGTGAAATGGGAGCTGAGTGTGGGCAGACACTGTCTTAGCCTGTCTCTCCTGGCTATCCCTAGGAAGAGAACACAAAAGTATAGAGCTGATTTGCAAGATGACTAAAAGCCGTTGATAGTTCCCCCAAAGGCCCAGCTTGGACTCAAATACTGACTATGGAAGGATTAGAAGTGGAAACGGGTGTTTAAATGGAGTGTGGAGACGGTATTCAGGAGGAGACTATGAGGGTGGTAGCTCATTAGCCTTCTGTGAGATGTCCTCTGCCATGCTAACACACTTTCTGCTGCTGATGTTAGATCAGCTGCTACCACCGAGTGAGGAGGACACTGTGACGTCTCAGGGTTCCTCTGTGTCCCTGCACCTGCCTGGCTCAGCAAGATAGTTTTCTTTACTGCTTACCTCCTTTGGTTATATGGCCATAGCCTTAGGCAATTGATACAGATGCCTAAAAGGCTGGGTCATCTTTTAAAATACACACATAACATATATAAAATGCATATATCCTATGCACATTAATACAATTAATACATATGTGTATTTTATATATATACTTATGTNTGTCTAATATATAAGGTGTGTGCATATGTATGTTATACATATAATACCTTTTACATATATGCCCTATATATAAATATATACACTTTTTTTTAATGNTTCAAACCTTTTGAGTCATTAGTGTCCCATTCCCTAGAATCACTTGATTTTCCTTCACATCTCTGATTTCNAGGTGCACTTTATATCCTTTGAGGGGACACATCTTCCGTGAGGAGCTAGCTTGTGAGGAATACATGTTCTTTTTNGGGGTATTTTAGATGATAGTATCGCATGCTATGTAGCTCAGGCTAGCTCAGGACTCACAGAGCAGCCCAGGCTGGCTGAAAGCTCATGTCAATCTTCTTTTCTCGGTATATTACAGAACCAAGGGTGTTGGGATTCAGGCAGGAGCCACCACACTAGCTAAGAGAATATTTTGTGAGGTCATAGAACAGGAAAGATTCCTTGGCTGTCAGGGGCCACTAGCAGAGAGAAAGGAAACTGCAAACCAAAAATAGAACCTTAAGAAAATAGGTTGGCAGATGAAGAGGGAAACCTGGCTGTGCAGGTGACAGTCTTGTCATTGTATACCAGCTCAGCTTCCATTCCAGGTGAAGGGCAGAAGCTGACCCTGGCTTGTCCCAGGTGATGCTTATGGGGCTGGGACACAGGCTCTATTTGCATACTTGTGGCCATACTTGAAACACAACCTTGGGGGAATTCCCTGTACCACCTCTTAGCTTCCAAGCCTTCTGCACGGTCATCCATGCTCCCGAGTAAACATCTAGAATTTCACTCTGAGCTGCCAAGGTTCTGTACGGGTTTTGTGGATTTGCTTGTTTTGCTCTATAGTAGGAAGTAGCTTAAAAACCTTTACAACGTGAGCTTGGTTTTGGACTTTGTATTTTAAAATCCTTTAAAGTATCAAGCAACTAATTGACACGGACTCTGTGTGAAATGGCTCAAAAGATAAGCAAGCAAGCAGCTATGTGTTTGGCCAGGTGCAGAGGGTGCTTTGATTTGGGGCAAAGCTCACGTTTNGTCACAGTGTGTGGAAACTACCTTGTCCGTATTTCAACTTTGTTCCCTCCTTGCCTCTCAGGTTTGGGAAGTTGCTGCACCATACATCGAGAAATACAGAATGGAACACATCCCAGAATCCAGGCCACTTTCTCCAACTGCGTTTTCATTAGAATCCCTGCGAAAGAATTCAGCCACAATCCCAGAGTCGGACGATCTTTAATGGGCTTCCTTATGGTTGGGCACATCTGACGTGCCTGAGCCCAACACAGCAGTGATATGCTGAAGGAGGGGCCCAGGAACTGCCCATGATGTGTAGAACTCATCTCTTTTCAAACACACTCTGGTCAGGTCAGTGGCAGCCATGCAGTTGCTGAACCCAGAGCCTTGTTCTTGTTGCCATGGTTTGAGGAGTTCTGAGCTGTCTTCAGGTCATGGCGTTTTCTTTCTTGACAATATAAACAGGCTACTTACTCTTAAGAATGGCCACAATTCCATAGGTCTATTTTTACTCTTAGTATTAGGAAACTCAGTTCAGAGCATTCTTCTTTAAGACGTTAGATTTTTGTGAACTTTTTAAAGAAAAACTTGACTTGAGAAACTCTCTCCTAGTTGACTTTCTTTGGCTGATTGGACTGTACCATAACCTGACAAATATGCTTCAAGTCAGAATTTGTCCTTAAGCCCCTCCTCCTTCTGCTAATTGAATCATAGAAAAGGGGAGCTAGTTCGGGGTGCATAATTGAGTTCCATAATTGGGTGCATAATGAGGATCCAAATTGAGTTCAAATCTCAAACATCAGTGTGGAAAAAGCTGGTGTGGTGGTGGGCACCTGAACCTCAGCGCCGGAGGACAGAGACAGGCAGCTTCTAGGGGCTCACTGCTCAGCCAGTCTTGTAGAAAATGGTGAATTCCAGGTTCAGTGAAAGACCCNGCCTCAAAAAGAAATGATGCAGAGAGTGATAGAAAAAGATGTCTTAACATTTATCTCTGGGTTCTGCATGTGCCCACAGGAGCAAGTGCACCTTACACATACACATTCATACACACACACACACACACACACATACACACACACGAGAGAGAGAGAGAGAGAGAGAGAAAGAGAGAGACAGAGACAGAGACAGAGACCGGGTGAACAGGTCTGAAGCCATTAACTACAGAGGTTAACAGTCCCTTTTTTGGTTGTTTCTGGTTATTATCTGTGCCCTATTAAAATACAGGGGTGTTTAAACCACCGCTCAAAGAATGAAAAGGAGTTAGGGGATGAATATGAAGATTACCCCTGCCTAGCCATGCCTTTCATATCTCTCAAATCACTGCACATATCTCCTAAATGCTTGGTGATGTGCTCCAGTTGAAGTTCTAAGTTAGTCCTGTCATTTTCCATAACTTAGTTTCTCCATTCATCTGTTGGTAGGAAGCTTAGTAAGCAGCCTCCTGTTGCACAGATGACGCATTTGGGGGTAGGGGTGGGAGCCGACCCACCTGCCTACAATAGGTAATCATTAAAATGAGCTTTGTTGACACAGGTCAGATGGCGCCTTCCGATGATTGCCCAATCTCTATTTCTCCCCCAAGCAGATAAAGAATCTTGTGGGTAGGCTTTGTGTAATTGTTCAGAAAGGTCATGTGACCTCTTGACAGCCCAAGGCTGAGATTGATGACTTTGCAGCCGTCACTGTAAACATGGACAGAACACTGCATTTGCAAGAGGCTGAAAGTGTAGCTGGAAAGACTGTAATTGGTTAACAAACACATTTGCCAGTATCCCTCGCTGGTCACAGACTACAGGGGCCCAAGATGTATTATTCCCCAGCACCTTGTCCCTCTTCTGAGCATGCCTTGTCCACAGTCACTGCCTTCAGCAATTCAAGAGGTGAAAATGGGCCCAGGAACAGGCTTAAATGCAGGGTTATTCTTCCTATTAGTTTTTGCTGAATGCCAACACACACACACACACACACACACACACACACACACACACACAGAGAGAGACAGAGAGAGACAGAGAGAGAGAGAGAGAGAGAGAGAGAGAGAGAGAGAGAGAAAGAGAGAGAGAGAGAGCGCTTACCCATTCCTCTACCCAAGCTGCAGCAGAGGCAGCGAGCCCCAGCCGATGGCTGCTCCCATTCCTGGTTTGGAAATGCTGGCTTCCTATCCACCTCTGTCTTCCTTTGACAGATTTCACCCCTAGGTTTTGTACATAGCTCTGTTAGCTCCCCATCTTCAAGAGTATATGGTAGATAGGGGACAAACTGTGTCACTAGCTTGCTATCGCTGTGTTCTTTGACTGGGGAGAAATTGAGCCTGGGGTCATGCATGTACTTAAACACATGCTCTGGCACTGAGTTGTACTCCTACCTCCTACTTTTATTTATTTTGAACAAAGTTTAACACCTAATATTTGCCTTTCTGTTGCTGTAAGGAAACACTGGGGGCAAAAGCTGCTTGCTGGAGGAAAGGGTTTCTTCCAACTTACACTCCCATGGACAGTCCATCACTGCGGGAAGTCAGGGCAGCAATCTGGAGGAACACTGCTTGCTAGCTGTTGACTGGCCGGCTCACTCTCTAATATCTTATAGAGCCTAGATGCACCTGCCTAGGGCTGGTGCCACCCACAGCGGGTTGGGCCTGCCCATATCAATTATCAATCGTGATAATCCTTCACAAACCTGGCCACAGGCCAATCTGATGTGTGCAGTCCCACAGTTGAAACTTACCAGTTGACTCTAGGCTGTGTCAAACTGACAACTGAAGCTAACTAGGGCACACCTCTACCTCTTAAGAAAATGCCTAATCAAGTTTCTGAAAGATTCAGTCAGAAAAAGATAACAGATCTGAGACAATGTGCTGAACCTAGTGCCTTTCCTGTGGAGGGGTGGCAAATGAGTTGGCATATCAGGCTTCCCTTCCCCAGGGTGCTTGCCTGGGTCCCTTCACTTAGGGCAGTAGAAGAGGATGAGTCCTCAGGTATGAGGTCCACCAAAACTTCTGTTGTTCCATTTGCTGATTCCCTAGTGGCCAGCACAAGCCACGTGGCAAGCCAGAATCTGAGACTATAGGACATGGACATATGACTTAGTATAATTGTGGCCATTATCAAACAATCTACCCAATTTATAAAATCTAATAAATACTTGAAAAGAGATGCTTTTCATACTATTATACCTGTGTTTTGTTTTTGAGTCTGGNCGTTCAACCCTCAGGGGTTGAACAACTCTTTCACCAGGGTCACTGAAGACCANCAGAAACCACATATATTTACATTATGACTCATAGCAGTAGCAAAATTACAGTTATGAAGTAGCAACGAAAATAATTTTATGGTTGGGGTCACCACAGCATGAGGAACTGTATTAAAGGGTCACAACATTAGGAAGGTTGAGAACGGCTGTCAATTGAGCAAAAATAAATAAATACTCATTTTGCCCTTTTTGGTTACCTTTGTCAAAGGCACCAATTTGTTAGGTGTGAGCATTGAAAACTAACAAAGTAGAGAGCATTCCCTCAGCCTAGAGGTAGACCTGCTTAGTGTAAACGGCCCTGTGCTTTCTGCTACCTGCTGAGTTCAAGAAAGGCCTGGGATTGCAACTGACCTAATGACATGGAAAATTTTATTGGCAACTTCTGAGAAAGCATTTTCTCTCCCTGGAGCCAGGGAAGTCATCTTTCTCTCCTGCTTGACCTGGATGAAGAAATTGACTGACAGCCAGATCCAGGGCATTGCTGGGTGGCAGAGCAGAGGCAGGAAGGTGTCTGGGTCATTGCATGGCTGAGTTGTTGTATATACCAAAGGGGGCTTGCCCTGCTTCTGAATTTCCAATGGTGAGCTGAAAAGACTGCTTTTCCCTACATCTCCATTTCTTTACTTCTCCTTCCCTTCCTCCCTCCCTTCCTGAATTTAGGGTCCCATACATTGTAGGTGAGTGCTACTACTGAGTTATATATTCCCAATTATGGTTTTTTTTTTGAGACTGTTAGATAAGGGAGGAATGAGCTAGCNTTCTGGTTTGGTTATAGACTGTCACTAAGATGTGTGAGAGGTAGGAAATTGGCTTCCTTGATAGTACCANGTACAACAGGAGAAGCTAGTGTGGGAGATAAAAAAATAGTCACAGAACGAAGAGAATTCTTCAGTGTTATAGACTTGAGCGGGGAGAGGTCTCCGAGTCTAGTACCTTATAGAAAGAAAGGGAGAGGATACAAAGTGTGCTGGGCCCTCTACAGCAGCAGCATCTCTGGTCTGACCATGACAGGGTTCTGCTAAGTTACCCAGGCTGGTCTTGAACATATTCCACAGGATAGACAGCCTTCGACTCAAGATCCTCCTGCCTCAGCTTCCCAAGTAACTGCGATTGCAAGCATATTCCATCAGGCCTCCCCCCTTACTTTAAAAAAAATGTTATTTTTTATTTTCTGTGTATAGGTGTTTTGCCTGCAGGTATGTCTGTGCACCAAAGTACCATGCCTGGTGCCTGTGGAGACCAGAAGAGGGCATTGGATTCACTTACCGACAGTTGTGTCCTTGGGAAGAGCAGCCAGTGCTCTTATCCAGTGAGCCGTCTTTGAGGCACACCCCCACTACACACACACTTTTAAAGCCACATCTAGTCAGGAGTTTGACAATGTGGTGAGTATTATGCTANCTAGCCTAGTATATAGGACTGAGCCAGGGCCATGGTGCATCACCTGACCAATACAATCTGCTATTTAAGGACTTTTCCTCTAGCAGAGGATGTATAATGACTGCACCAACATGTCCTAGAGGCTGACAGAACAACGGTCATGTGACTTGATTGTCAGGGAGGAGGCCTGGAGAAGGTGGCTGGACTGGCCTTGGCCGGTGGGAGTCGGAGAAGGGAAGAAAAGGAGGCAATCAAGGCAATATGAATTTCAGGAAGTCACTCCTGTGGTTGGTCCATTTCGGTCTTTAAGTTATTACTTGGCGTGAGGTTGGAACGATGGCTCAGCAGTTAAGAGCACTGGCTGTACTTGCAGAGGACCTAGTTCAGTTCACAGCACCCACATGGCAGCTCACAACTGTTGGTAACTCCCCTTTCAATGGATCCAATATCCTCTTGTCGCCCTACTCACTCGCCAACCATGCACACAGTCAGGCGTCACACTCATTCACATAACATAAAAATAAATGTTTAAAAAATATTTTTGATAAGATCTCATGTAGCCCAGGCTGGCCTTGAACTCACTGTNTAGCTGAAGCTGGCCCTCCTGTCGCTTTATCTTTAGTGCTAGGATTACAGGCACGAGACNCCACACCTGACTTGGTGGATGAATTTCTAGATAAGTGGGAACTAGGATCCNAGTCTTTGCACTTCTAGCCTGGGCAGTGAGCCAGGTTAGGAAACAAGTGATCGTAAAGTGTAGAAATACCGTGGGGAAGTAATGGGAAGAACCAATCAGAAACCAGGTCACGGAGAACATTACTCATGCTAACTGCACAGCTGGGGTGGGGTGTGGGTG
>LZPO01108018.1:79961-90462 GCA_001675575.1 Neotoma lepida | reverse complement strand
AGGATTTTTAAAAGGTGTATTTCATTTTCTTTGGACAGAACCAGGAGACAAAATGACACCCCAGTTTTTCCAGTTATCTGAAGGTAAAAATCAATCAATGTGTTCTTGCTATATGTAATCTGGTATGATTAGGCTCTGTGGTGACTAGGGGTCAGGGAGAAAGCTACACGCCAACATAAGAAAAACAGGACTTATAAGCCGCGCTGAGACGTTTCGGTCAGTCCAAGTGCATTAACTTGTTACAGTTAGCGGGACTGATTCAGCATTTGTGGCTAAAACAATTAACCCAGTTACTGTCATGAGGAAGGACGGGACGGGAGATACTGAGCTCTGTGGGTATCCGCCTTCTTTCCTCCGCCATCTTCTCCCCTCATCCTCCCACTTCATGATAGACAGGGAGTTCCAGTGCCCTGACACAAGGAATCGCTTGATTTTCACCTCCAAATTTGACATAGATTTAACACCTAGTGTAGGTCATGGGCATGCTCTTCACTGGAATTGATTAGAATTAACAAGCTTGACTGCAATGGCAGAGGCAGAAACCATCAACTTCAATGCAATTCTATTCTCTCAGAGATGGAGAAGGAAAGGAGAGGCAGAGGCAGGGAGGTGAGGAAAGGAAGGACGTGGGTGCTTCTGGGAAATGTCCCACAAGCATTCCATTTTGAAATTCTGTTGGCTCTCCCTTCAAAACAGGCCCAGAGCCCAGCCACTTCTCCCCAGCTCTGCTAATACTGTCTTGAGTCACGGACTTGGTGGTTTCAATGATAATTCTCCTACTCCTAGTTGCTTCTCAGTCACCCGCAAAGAACTGAAACCACGTCAGCCCTCTATCCAAATTCCCCTCGCAATCCATCTTACTGAGAGTCAACGCATGCAAGACACTAACTGACCTGCCTCTCTGCTTCTCCCTCCTGCACTCCCCTACCGCCATGGCCTCCTTACTTCCTACCTCCGGGCCTTTGCCCTGACTGGTACCCCAGGACTGTTCTTCCGTAGATCTGTCACTCCATCAGTGGATCANTTCCTCAAAATTGCCCACCCTGGATCTTGTCACTTGTATTATAAAATCACTTACTTGTTATGTTGATTTTTATTATCTGTTACCCCTCCCGTACATCTACCACTTCAACTCAGTGTAAGGGCAGAGCCTTTGTTTCGTTAACTAGTGTGTATTGCATAACATAGCAGAGACCCTTCATGGGTATTTGTTGAATGAATGAATGAATGAATGAATGAATGAATGAATGAATGAATTAGAATCAGGTAAACAGAAGGGCAAAGCTAAGAAGGGAATGAGTTTGTGTGTCATAGACATAGTCGTCCCCCAATATATGTTTGTTATATTCCTTGGAACCTGTGAATGTGTTACTTTATGTGATAAAAAATAGACCTTTAAAATGTGATTAAGTTAAGGAGCTTGACATGAGAAGAATATTCTGGATTATCTAATGGGCCTAGGATAATCCACGAGGAGGCAGGTATGTCTTAGACAGGGAAGTGTGATAGTGGAAACCGAGGATGAATGCATTCNGAATATGGATGAATGGGATGCAAGCCAGGCCATGTGGGCACGCTAAGCACAGAGGAAATAAATGGTTTCTGCCTAGGGCCTGCCAAGAAACACCCATTTTCAGCTCATTGTTCGGAGCCTCATTTCAGTCTCCCCATCTCCAGAATTTCCAGCCAAGTTGTTTGCAGTGCTGTCACAGCCTCCACAGNACACTAGTAGTCAAGCACCGAAAGNTTGCTAATTAGCCATGATGTGGATCTTGAGAGCAGCCCAGAAGAAAACACAGCTGAGCTGGGGTGCAGCTAATGACTCAGATGAGTGGCAAGTTGTAGATCATGGGCCCAGGTTCATGTTGCTCTATAGCCTGCAGAAGGATCGAGCAGGAGGCTAGGGGTGTATTCTAGTATACACTGTGGGTGTACAGTGTTATTTGGTGTGCAATATTAATTTTGGCTGCCCCCCCATATCAGTCTACCCAGAACCTGGAAATAGGAACATATTTTCAAAAAGGAAAAGAAAAATAAAGAAAAGATNATAGATTGATGGTCCATCTCAAATACCATTTGTGGTGGTGCCCTCCTTTAATCTCTGCACTTGGGAGGCAGAGGCAGGTGGATCTCTGTGAGTTTGAGACTTAGCCTGGTCTACATAGTGAGTTCCAGGACAGTCAAGGGCTGTATAATGAGACTCTGTCTCAACACTCAAAACAATCCCCCAAGTAAATGCAACTAGTGTCCTTACAGGAGACTGGCTGGGAAGAAAGTGTGAGTGGGCTGTGTCTAGCCTGCCAATTACTTCCCTCTGAGACTATCATTAGCCCCATTGGATATCTGGGATCCATCCTTGTTCTGTAGTAAGGGACACAGGATGGGCTCAGGCAAGGCCATGTTCTCAGATCCAGAATACAGAACCAGTGGGAAGGCAATTTACTGTGAGAAAGGGGTTCATGTTACTACGGAGAGCACTGCAAGCCAGAGACTCAGAAAAGCTGGTGTTAGAGCCCAGTCCAGTGCAAAGGCCTGAGCCCAGGCGAGCTGACAGTATCAGCCCCAGGCGAGCTGACAGTATCAGCCCCAATCTGTTGAACACGGGTGGAACTAAGAGGTAATGTCCCAGTTCAGACAGCAAGACACCTGTGTGTGTGTGTGTGTGTGTGTGTGTGTGTGTGTGTGTGTGTGTGTGAGAGAGAGAGAGAGAGAGAGAGAGAGAGACAGAGACAGAGAGACAGAGAGACAGAGAGACAGAGAGACAGAGGGTGGCTATTTCTCCCTTCCTCAGCTGTTGTCCTACTCAGGCCCTCTGTGGATTGGTTGATGTCCACGCATGTTGGAAGGGGCAGCCTTCTTTTCTGCCTTTACCAATTTGAATGCTCAAGTCGCCTGGAAAACTTCTCACAAATGCAAATTAACTCATGAAATTAACCACCATGGCTTCCCAGCCCTGTGTCACTGTCTTCCTCTGCTGAGCCCTAGCCTGTTGCCCATGCTTTCCCTCATTCCTGCTCTCNCCNGACCAGTCTTTGNCACCTCCCTGTCTCTCCTCTGTATATTATGGGGCCTACNGTATCACCTGCTTTCTTGACATGTTGAGCCCCACAGGGCCCCAAGGAATCAACCACAACTTCCCCTGCTCTTGCCAGATGTGTCCATCCCTGGTTGATACCTCTCCTCATGGACCAGCCACACTGCACTCAACCTTCAATGTGTCATATGGTAACTCTATACTCAACTTCGCAAGGAGCTGGCCGATGTGTTCCAAAGCGGCCATACTGTATCACATTCCTGCTGGTGGTTGGCTGACCCAGCTTCATCTCCACNTCTCCAAGTGTGATCTCCTTGTTCTACTAAAGACTCCTTAGCTATGGTTCAGGTCTCCTGGGGCACTGAGCCCTGAGCTTGTGCCATAGATGATGGGCTCTTACCCAGGAGACCTAGAACCTGTATTTCCAGTTTCAACTGGAGGGCAAGCTGCATCTGCACCCCACCCTCTCAGAGACCCCTGTGTCCCACTTCTCTACTCCAGCTGGTGGGAGTAACAACTCCTTCCCACACTCCTTCACTCGCTTCTTTCTTTTCTTCCTCCTTTCAGGTAGAATCCAAGATGACGCACTCACAAAGGACCGACCCTACAAGATCTTTTTCAAAGATCTCTTCCTATTCAAAGAAAATGAAATGGCTGCAGAGAAAAAGGTAAGGTTTTTATTAAGATCAAAGTCCCAAAAAGTTTAGAATCATGTGCTTTTAGCCATAGTTCTTACCAGTTTTTATGGGTTCAAATAAGGTGTCCAGGCCGGGCCGGGTGGTACACANNTTNAATCCCAGCACTCAGGAGGCAGAGGCAGGAGGATCTCTGTGAGTTTGAGGCCAGCCTGGTCTATAGAGTGAGTTATAGGACAGCCAGGACTGTTACACAGAGAAATCCTGTCTTGAAAAACAAACAAACAAAAAAACATGATAGGAGATATTGACACACTTGGCCTGTGGTGGTCAGCAAGATTGTGCACACAGACAACAGGGACCTTCAGAGATCGCCACCTAGTGGGAGAAGGCAGCTACNCCATTACCCAGCTAGCNTGACTGGCAAGGTCCACCTTACTTCACTGACACCCACAGTTTTCATATTGCTGCTNTTCTGGAATCGGGACTAACTTGCACAGNTGANGTCCTGCATCATTGGCCAAGCACAAAATAAAAATGGGAACAGGTAACACCTTAGAAATGATGGTCATGGAATCAGAGATGTGTAAAGGAGACAGAGCGGTCGGCCCTGTTGATGGGAAAAGAAACAATGAAAGNAGGGAGAGAGAGAATTCACTGCGATGACAGGAGTTGACNCCTTAAGAATAATCCCAGAGGTGTCAAAGCTGTGATGAATAAACAAAAGTCTATATGTGCTTTGGGGAGAGAGGAGAAGAGAGAAGGGGTGCAGAGGCCAGGAGGATCATTTTAGAGTAACTTGGAATAAAGTTAAATCAGTAGTGAGCCTGAGATTCCATTTTTCTTCTCAGAGGTAACTGATTAAAGGACTCTTCTAGGCCTAGGTATAATGAATGAAATATCTAGAGACCCTACAGTATATTCATCTGGGGGTGGCTTTTCTCCAGGCGATGTGTGCCTTTGTTGAGCATAATACAACTTGAAACTGAGAGAAGTTGAAAGAAATCCAAAGGGTGGGTTTTCACTACCTCCATGGAGGTCCGTCCCCTCTTAAGTTTTCAGTCCCAGCAAACCAANCTTTGGGGTTTCCCTGTTTTCACTGCATTTAATCTGGAAAGACGTTTTCCTATCTCTGAGATAGTTTATTAAAGGCTCAACCTTTAAAACATTCTTCCTTGTCTCCACATAACAAAGGAAAGGGATGTTGTGCATGTCACTTCCAGGGTGAGCTCCTGAGCTGCTAAAGGGCTTTGCTGTATACATATGATGACTACTATAACAATATATTACCTGGGTGTATTAAAAAAAATTTTTTGGTATTTTTGAGACAGGGTTTTTCTGTGTAACAGGTCTGGCTGTCCTGGAACTCACTTGGTAGAACAGGCTATCCTCGAACTCACAGAGATCCTTGCCTCTGCCACCCAAGTGCTGGGATCAAAGGCATGCNCCATCACCACCCAGTATAAAATTCCTTTTGTGCTTTTACACCTTGGGCAGGAAAGAATCATGAGCCGCACCATGAAAATCTACCAAAANACGACATTTTCATCTCGAATGAAGAGTCGTTCACACCTCAGCCAGCTAGCTTTTTATGCTGAAGCAGGTCATGGCTCCTATGAAAATCTGGGGCTAGATCCCACTCTTATTCTTAGACTGACAGAAGGTAAGTCAAGTTACTCTTAGTTTGAAAATTTTGTTTTTGATATATATTTGCTAGTTGTCATGGGTTTGGGAGATTTTTCTGGCAGTGAGAGAGACAGAATCTAAGCTGTTACATTATTTCAAGATAAGACAGCCAGAGACCACAACACAGACACTCTTTTGGGGNGTGGGTTGAGACAGGGTTNCTCTGTGTAACCCTGGTTGTCCTGAAACTCACTCTACATATCAGGCTGGCCTCAAACTCAGAGATCCACCTGCCTCTGCTGGGACTAAAGGCATTCACCNCCACTGACCAGCCAACACAGACATTCTTAAAGCCCAGAACAAAGTCTTTATTGCTGGCCAGCAGCTGCATGGGGAACTTGCCCAAATCATGCAGCCCCAAGCCTCACAGCCTTTTGTCTTTTATGTGCGAAAACACAACCTGGTTGGCACACTTCAGTTAGCAAGAAGCAGAAGTACGGAAGCCAAAAAGCAAGGTTAGTACATTTAGGGACTTTTTATTTGTGAACTTTTCTAGAACCATGGACTAGGTCCTTGTTGCCATTTTGTCAGGGGTTGGGAACTGCGTGCTGGGTTTTCAGGTCAGAATGGTCCCTCTAACATGGTGTCACTGATGCCAAGTTCTGGGGCTTGTTACAATATGGCGGGTAAGATCTTTGCAACAGGCTTGAGAGCCAAAAGACAGCAGTTTAAATAAGAATACACATTCCCAAGATCATTACTTCTTCTCCTGCTTTTGAGAACCAAGGAAGTCATTCTCAAAATAACAGTGCTGGCATTGGCAAAAGTGGGTGCTATGAAAGCGATAGCCCTAGCCATTTGTACTATTTGAGGTATGGAAATTTCCATATCTGAGGTATGGAAATCCAGACACTTCCTCAGGATGGGAGAGCTTTGCTGGTTCAAAACACATGACTCAGACATACAGCACCAGGAAGCTGATCTGGTGAAATAAACTTGTCTGTCATTGCAAAAACAGACCTGGTTTAATGACCTGGTCATCAGAAATGTCCTAAGCATTTCCTACACATCATAGGTCAAGAAGCGCCTGCAAATGAAGCACTTTGCAGCTAATAAGGTCAGAGTGGCTAGTAAGGAAAGGGATGTTGAGTTCATCAACTCCTGTAGAGAAAGCAAGTCATGAAGCTGAAGAGATGGCTTAGTAGTCAAGAGCACTTGCGACTATTGCAGAGGGCTGGGGTTCCCTTCCCAACATCCACATAGTGGCTCACCACCAGTTGTAAGTCCAGTTTGAATGTAATACCTACTTCTGACCCCCTCTGGTACCAGGCAAGCATGGAGTGCGTTTACATGAATGCAGGCTAAGTATTCATACAATAAAAATAAATAAATATATCTTAGGAAAAAGAGGGGCTGTCCAGATAGCTCAGCAGGTAAAAGCACTTGCTGCTCTTCCAGAGGACCCAGAGTCTGTTCCTAGCACTCATGCAGAGGCTCACAACTGCCTGTAACTCCAATTCCAGGGGATCAGGCACCCTCTTCTGGCTGCTTCAGGAACCAGGCAAGTATGTGGTTATGTGGTACATAGACCTACATGCAGAGGGAAAAACACTTTACACATAAAATAAAAATAAATAAATCTTTAAAAAAAATCTTAAGTTTATTTATTGTATTATTTCGTGTATATGAGTGTTTTGCCTGTATGTATGTAAGAGGGCGTCAGATCCACTGGGACTAGGGTTAACAGTCAATTGTGAGGGTGTTGNGAATCGAACCTGGATCCCCTGCAAAAGCAACAAGTGCTCTTAGTCCCTGAGCCAACTTTCCAGGCCCCAAATACATCTTTAAAAAAGAAGAAGTAAGCCACATTAATTGATTTAGACCATCTTGCAGATGCATACATGACTGAACAACAGGAAATGGCAGGTAATAGTGAGGGTGCAGCTACAGNATCAGGTCTAAGAGACACCTGNGTTCCATCTTGTGCCTCCGTGTTGAGTCTTGGGCCATCAAGAACATTTAAAGTGACAAGTGTCATGTCTACAATTCTGTGCAAATGAGCTGACTGCAACAATCCTTGTGTCTTAGTTAGGTTTGTCATTGCTGTGAAGAGACACCANGGCAACTCTTATAAAGGAAAACATTTAATTGGGGTGGCTCATTTACAGTTTCAGAGGTTCAGTCTGTTATGATCATGGTGGGGAGCATGGCGGCATGCAGACAGACATAGTGCTGGAGTAGATGAGTCCTACATCTTGCAGGCCACAGGAAGTCAACTGAGACACTGGGTAGTATCCTGAGCATAGGAAACCTCAAACCCCACCCCCACAGTGACACACTTCCTCNAGCAAGGCCATACCCACTCCAACAAAGCCACACCTGCTAATAGTGCCACTCTCTATGAGATTATGGGGGCCAGTTACATTCAAACTAGCACACTTTGCCATCCCAGCAGTCCTCAGATAACTAGAAATCAGAGCTTTACGGGTGATCCAGTCCTGCTCTGTGTCCTTGCTGTGGAATGGAATGGTTCTGGCCTTTTAAGAGTGAATGTCATAGTGAAGGAGACCCCCCCACACACACACACCAGGGGCTCCCTCCAGGACCTTGGGTTAGGCACAAACCACACCCAAACATCTGTTTTCACAGAGAGATCCTTTATTAAGCAGAAAAATTAAAGTGGCTGCTTTCTGACTCAGGCAGAAAATGATCTCACAGATGTAATTTTTTCTTATTAATCTATCTATTTTACATCCTGGCTGAAGCCTCCCCCCTCCTTCCTTTCCAGTTCCCCACCCCATTTTCTCTCCTGCTCCCACCCCCCAATTCCCTCCTCTTCCATCTCCATCCAGGAAGGGGCAGGTCTCCCATGAGTATCAAAATAACGTGGTACATCAAGTTGTTTTTAAGAGGAGGAAAAGGATAGGTCTGTGTTAGAATGNGCTGGGATGTGGTGGTAAAGGAGACAGGGGATGAGGGAGCAGGGGAAGGGGACAAGGGAAAAGGTGCAGGGATATTTGTCCCTGAAGGACAAAGACTGCTTCTGGACAGAGAGGAGACGAACACAGCACATAGGAAATGGCAGTTTATAAAGGTAAAGGGGGAAACCCATGTTAGGATGANGTGTTTAATTTCAATTGGGCATGTTAATTAGGTGAGCCAAAGGGGCCTTCTGATTGCTGGACTTCAATACTTCAGTAGCTGGACCTTGGAAGTCAGCCTCAGGAAAAGGAAGTGGCCAAATAAGGGAATAGACCTTGGTGGCTAGTTTTAGGAATGTAATCTAATGGTTTTTAGCAAGGCAGAGGGAATTGGGGAGAAGGGCAAGGCCCNCCAGAGCCACATGCTTGAGTGGGCTAGTGTCCCTTCACATAGGAANGCTCCTCAAAAGGAAAGAGTAGAATTTCCACACATTATCTGAGGCTCTGTCAACAATGTGGCTGATTGCAGACAAGCAGTATGGAATTTTCACTTAAAGACATGCCTCTGTTGTAGCTCCAACCAGGAACTAATTTGAGTGAAGTCATTTTTCCTCAGCCTTATGGCCCTTGCATGAATTGTGATAAAAAAATAAACCTATAGGGAGCAAAATAAGCCAGTGGCCCCACTCGGGGAGCCTGTATTCCTGTATTTCTGTGTTAGCCCTAGTGGTGAATGGCTAGGTCACTGTCAAAGGAAATATATAGATACCTGAGTGCCAAGCAGATCTGTTTGCTTACATCTGTTCATTCTCTATGNAGTAACAGTCAGACTTTGCCTTTGCCTTTGCCTTTAAAGGCAACACCTTGAAACCAGATGTGGTGGTGCACTCCTGTAATGCCGGAACTCAGAAACCAGAGGCAGGAGAATCAGTTCAGGGTCATGCTCTACTCTAGAGCAACTATGAGGTCAGCAGGGGTTACGTGAGACCCTATCAAAACAAAAACAAAAACAAACACGTCAACATCTCTGAATGGGCTCTGATGCAGGCTCTGTGGGCTCAGATCTCTCTCACTGTGCTTCAAAACACCAATGTGGGATGGAAGTGTTTTGGAAAGGGCTCCAGTCTCNTTGCTGAAGCACCTTTCTGATAGCTAGAAGAGTCACCACAACAATGAGTCTTATTTCAGTAGGAGGATAAAACCCCATCAATTCAGCNAGCCAGTGCCATGTTAAGTCGTCTGAATTAATATTTAAAACACTGGCAGTACAGACTAGGTTANGGACATTGAACTTTGTTTTCAGCTGGATTGGTCCTATATATGTGAGNAAATGGAAGNTTCTGTTAGCACCTGCATTTTCCCTATTAAAAATATTAGAGTAGGGTTGGAGAAAAGGCTCACTTTAGAGTAGCGTTGGAGAAATGGCTCNCTAAGTAAGGGTAAGAACACTTGCTGNNCAGGTGTGAGGACCTGAGTTCAAATCCCCAGAAATCACATAAATATCTGGGCATGGTCACACCCNAGTATGTAACCCCAGTGCTGGGTGTGTGGGGTGGGGAGGAGACAGGAAGATGACTGGGCTTGCATGCCATTAGCCTAGCTTCAGGTTCAGAGGGAGAACTTGTCTCAAGGGACTAAGGCAAAGAATGCTAGGGCAGGGCATCCAGTGTCCTCCTCTGGGCTCTGCGTGTGAGCACAGGAGCATGCACATCCCCCCCATACACCACACATGCATGTGTGAGCATGCACATGTGTGCACACACAAGAGAGAGAAAGAGAGAATGAATTGAACTTGAATCTAATCAAGTAAAGAAGAGGGATTGAGGGCCGTGTGAAACATCGTTATCAAGATGTCATGTGCCAGATCCTGTTTGTGGGAAATTCTACAGGGAAATTGGCTTGGCTTCCTGAACAGATAGATGGTAGGAGTTGGGGGACACACAGTGGAAGAAAGTTGGGGGTGGCTGGGATATGAAAAGATGAATGTCTAGAAGGAGTCACACAGCCAAGCTGATCTGAGTTTAGAATATTAATTTTTAAGATCGATATTTTTAAGACAACTGGGAAAACACAACCCAGGCTGGATATGAGATNATGTTATGGAATCATCAGTTTGTTGGAGGTGAGGATGGTAGGANCATTATTTTTTAAACTCTCTGGTAAAGTTACACACTAAAGCTCTTAGGGATGAAATAGTCCAAGATTCCCCCCCCCAAACTATTCTAGTGGAGGAAAAGTTAAGGAGGGATATCACCAGGCAAGACAGATAAAATATCGATAATGTT
>LZPO01108018.1:18836-30565 GCA_001675575.1 Neotoma lepida | reverse complement strand
GCCTACCTGGAGAGGCTAGTGACCGCCTTTAAGCAATACACCCTGTATGACCCAGAGTCAAAAGTGACAACGCAGGCGGTCATATTAGCCTACACTAAGCAGGCGGCACCAGATATTAAAAAAAGTTACAGTCATTAGAAAGACTAGGAAAAAAAAACTTAGAGAACTAGTAGTGGTGGCAGAAAAGGTATATAATAAGAGGGAGACAGAGGAACAACAACAACAACAACAAAAAAAACAGACAAGATAAACGAGACAGGAGACAAGAAAAAAAATCTGACTAAGATACTAGAACAACAACAGGTACAGTTGGAGAAAGTCCTCCTGGCAACTGAGATAGGAGCCCCCCGTGGAGTCGGAACACCACAACCTGAGCCGAGACTCAAGGAAGGAAAAAAACCAATCCATGTATTACAAAGAAGAAGGGCATTGGGTCAAGAACTGCCCCTCACCCAAAAAAAAGACATCCCCCCATGTCCCAACCCTAGCGACCATGCTGGAAGAAGAAAGTGAAGAGGGAGGACAGGGCTCAGCACCCCTCCCTGAGCCCAGGGTAACATTAAAAGTGGAGGGGAAGCCAGTCCAATTCATGGTAGACACGAGGGCAGAGAGTTCAGTCCTCCTGGTTCCTGCNGGACCTCTATCCTCAAAGCAAACCTGGGTACAGGGAGCCATAGGAACCAAGTCCCATCCCTGGAGTACCCGGAGAACTGTGGACTTAGGGATGCCAGAATGCCCATACCTGCTGCTGGAGAGGGACCTCCTGTCCAAAATGAGAGCCCAAATTCACTTTTCAGACAAGGGAGCCCAGCTAATGGACCAAAAAGGGAGGCCATTACAGGTATTCCTGACAACCAACCTGGTCGAGGAATACCGGCTGCACCTAGAGCCTCAGGCTCCCGGGGAAGAAATCCAGGTGTGGCTCCAAAAATTCCCTCTGGCATGGGCAGAAACTGGGGGAATGGGACTGGCAAAACATAGACCTCCAGTCTATGTAGAAATAAAATCAGTGCAGACCCAGTCAAGGTTCGCCAATACCCCATGTCATCAGAAGCATAGAAATGAATAACACCCCACATAAGGAGGCTTATGGGCCTTGGGGTCCTACAGCCGATCCAGTCAGCATGGAACACTCCCTTGGTGCCAGTTAAGAAACCCCACTCAGAAGATTACATGCCAGTCCAAGACTTAAGGAAAGTAAACAAAAGTATGGTGGATATACACCCCATCGTGCCTAACCCATNCACTCTGTTGAGTTCATTGCCCCCAGACTGGCAATGGTATTCTGTCCCGGACTTGAAAGACACTTTCTTCAGCCTCCCTTTGGCCCCAAAAAGCCAACCATACTTTGCCTTTGGATGGCACGACCCAGAGNTCAGGATTAGCAGACAGACAGCTGACATGGACCAGACTCCCCCAAGGGTTCAAAAACTCTCCGACCATATTTGATGAGGCCCTTCATGAGGACCTGGGTGAGTATTGCACCCCAAATCCAGACATCAGCCTGCTACAATATGTAGACGACTTGTTGATTGCTGCAGCTGACAAAGCAGCCTGCCTTAGGGTGACTGAGAACTTGCTGCTGACCCTGGGACGCCTAGGGTACCGAGCTTCGGCCAAGAGTACCCAAATTTGCAGAAAACTAGTCGGGTATCTCGGGTATGTCCTCAAGAAAGGTCAGAGGTGGCTGTCCGATGCCCGAAAAGAAACAGTCTTAAAAATACCTGCTCCTATGACACCCGGGCAGGTAAGAGAATTCCTGGGGACGGCGGGGTTCTGCCGCCTCCAGATTCCTGGGTTTGCTNGGCTGGCCAAACCCCTATATGAGGTTACTAAAAACAACATGAACTTGGTCTAGACTGAGAGGGAACAAAGGGCATTTGAGGGTCTGAAACACAAACTACTAGAGGCCCCAGCCCTTGGCTTANCAGACATTAGTAAACCCTTCCACCTTTATGTGGATGAGAACAAGGGCATTGCTAAGGGGGTCCTCACTCAGACCTTGGGACCTTGGAAGAGGCTGGTAGCATACCTGTCAAAAAGACTGGACCCAGTGGCTGCAGGGTGGCCCCGTGCCTAAGAATAATTGCAGCCGTAGCCCTGTTAGTCAAAGATTCGGACAAACTAACTCTTGGTCAAAAACTAACTATTGCTACCCCNCATGCCCTGGAAGAGGTCCTTAAGCAGCCCCCTAATTGGTGGATCAGCAATGCAAGGCTCACTCACTACCAGGCTCTCCTTCTTAATCCAGCAAGACTAACCTATCAAGTGCTAACAGCTCTAAACCCAGCCACCCTGTTGCCCAACCCTGACCTAGAAGCTCCACTCTATGACTGCTCTGAGATCCTGGCCCAGGCACACTGCATATGGATACGGTCAAAGGTATGCAGGAGTGGCAGTAACCACAAGCGAGGCTGTTGTATGGGCCACTGCACTGCCTCCAGGGACTTCAGCACAGAAAGCCAAGCTGATAGCCCTGACCANTGCCCTCCAGCTTGGGAGGGACAAGAAGCTAAACATCTATACTGACAGCAGATATGTGTTTGCCACTGTGCATATCCATGGGGCTATATACATGGAAAGGGGACTATTGACTGCAGAAGGAAAAACCATTAAAAATAAACAGGAAATCCTAGAGCTGCTAAAAGCCCTCTGGGCCTCTAAGAAACTGGTAATTATGCACTGCCTGGGGCACCAGAAAGGTGAAGGGCCAGTCCAACTAGGAAATAATTTGGCTGATCAGACCGCAAAANGGGCAGCTGTGATGACCACCATAACCCCTGTGCTTGTGGACCCTGGAGCCCNTAGCCTTCCCTCTCGACCCCGGTANACAGATGAGGATGAGGCATGGGCAAAATCTCTACCCATGGCCCACCTGGTGGAGGGATGGTGGCGGACAGCTGATGATAAGATCGTTCTGCCTCAAAAACTGGGACAAACAAAGCTCCGAAAGATACATTGAGCCTTCCATATGGGAACAAGGAGGGTGCAAGATCTCCTCAGACAATCCGCAGTAAAAATCAAAAAAGGTAACCAGATTATAGAGAACATTGTGGCCAGCTGCCATGCTTGCCACCTAACCAACACCAATCCATACTCGGCCAACCTGGGGAGGCGTCTCCAGGGCACCCAGCCAGGTATGTACTGGGAAGTGGACTTCACTGAAATCAAAACAGGAAAATTNGGCTATAAATATGTTAGTCTTCGTAGACACCTTCTTAGGATGGACAGAGGCGTATCCCACCAAGCACAAAACTGCGAATGTGGTAGCCAAAAAGATACTGGAAGAAATCCTGCCTAGGTTTGGTTTTCCAGTTATGATAGGATCAGATAATGGTCCAGCCTTTATTTCCCAGGTAAGTCAGGGAATAGCCATGGCACTGGGGGCAGATTGGAAATTACATTGTGCATATAGACCCCAGAGCTCAGGACAAGTGGAAAGATGAGTCAGACCTAAAAAGAGTCCCTGACTAAATTGGAAACTGGTGGTAACTGGGTGACCCTTCTTCCCTTTGCCCTTTTTTGGGTTCGAAATTCCCCATATCAAATGGGATTAACACCTTTTGAAGTTGTGTATGGACATTCACCTCCCATTATACCTAGCCTACATACTGACTTGGTGACACAATTGGAGGATCAGGACCTCCTGGATGCACTCCAGGGGCTCTGCCAGGCCCACAAGGAAATATGGCCCAAACTTCAGGCCATTTACACGGCCACTTCTCCTCCTACTCCCCACAGGTTCAGACTGGGAGACTTGGTCCTAGTCCAGAGACACCTGCGCAAGTCCCTGGATCCTAGGTGGAAAGGATCTTACATGGTCATTCTGACCACCCCAACAGCCCTGAAAGTAGACAGAGTTGCGACCTGGGTCCACTCTTCACACGTGCAACTGGCAGACCCCTTCGCNCTCCCTGAAGAATACCAAGGTGAGACTTGGAGGGCCACCCAACATTCTTCCAACCTATTGAAGTTCAGGCTGTGTCATCAGGAAAAATGATCANTGTCTACCTGATCCCTCTACTGCATCATGCCACCACAGGGATCGGCCAGCCTGATAACCCCCACACNCCCTGGAACCAGATCTGGCTCATCATCACTGGGCCAGATGACAAGAAATGGGGAAACAAGGTGGTCAGCAAACTTTGTCTGTGGCCCCTCTGGATACCTGGTTTCCCAACCTATATGTAGACCTTTGTGATCTGGGGGGGACCGGAGTGGGGACCACCACCCCCACCCCGCACCCACCCACCCCCCACACAGACGGAGACGAAAGACTCCCCGATGGTTGGAGACACTCAAACAACGATCGTGGATGTGGTACACCTGGGGGAGGAAGCTAAGGCCAGACAAACGGAGTTTTATGTCTGCCCGGGTCACTCCATGACCAGAGAACAGAGCCGCACATGTAGGGGACCCAAAGATGCCTACTGCGCTAGCTGGGGATGTGAATCCACCAAATCAAGATCTTGGACTCCCTGACAAAAGGAGACTTGATCACCGTACAACGGGTGGGAAATACAGGCACCCCAGGGATTGGGCTTTGTCGGGGATCAGCCCTGCAGGAATTATGACACAGAACGCTTCCCTACTTATGCTGGGGCCAGACTTGGTGGGAGCTGCAACCCCTTGATCATCCGGTTCACGGAGGCTGGTAACCGGGTAGATTTGACCAAGGGGAAAATATGGGGACTACGTTTATATCCCAGATCGGGTTGGCTTACTTTTACCATAAAGCGCACCCTCATGCCAGTCATGGCGGCGGTAGGGCCCAACTGTGTGCGTAACCCTCCAATAACACCAGGTCCCACGAGACTTAGGCCTGCCCCAGTTTCCCCCAAGCGTCCAATAGCTACCCCGAAGGAGCCCCCTTTTGGCAGACCCACAAATCAGCACCCCTCCTTGCCGATAGAATCCTCAGATGAGAGTCCTTTATATATCCTTCAAAAGTCTTTCTTGCTTCTGAATGCTTCCAAACCTGACAACTATTTCGTGTTGGCTCTGTTATGACACACAGCTTCCTTTCTACGAGGGGACTACAGTGGGGGGCAATTATACAGTAACTAACAACCCCCAGGAATGCCAATGGCAAACTAAGGCTTCACTTACCATCCATCAGGTACAGGGTCAGGGGTTGTGCATAGGAACAGTTGCAGCTAAATATCAGGTTCATTGTAATAAGACCCAACCTNCTCCTGACTCTGGCCAGAACGGCTACCTGCGGCCCCCTGATAATACTTGGTGGGCATGTTTACGGGACTGATGCCCTGTGTACACGTCCAAGTCCTCAGCAGAACGCAGGGCTTTTGTATAATGATCCGACTTCTGCCGCGACTTATAAACAATTCTGAAAAAGAAAAAGAGCTAGAAGGCCTTGCCGGGCCAATCAGTCTCCGTAGTTCAAAAANAGAACCAATAACAACCCTCACTTTAAGCATCTTGTTGGGGGCCAGCCTGNNGTGGATAGGGTCAGGAGTTGCCGTTTTGGCTATCCAACAACAACACTACTCCAGCTTACGTGAATCTATAGATGAGGATATAAAAAGCTAGAATTCCAGATTATCCACCTCCAAGAACCCCTGACTTCCCTAGCGGAGGTTGTCCTACAGAATAGGAGAGGACTAGATTTAATATTCCTAAAAAANGGGGGAGGGGCTGTGTGCCGCGTTAGGTAAAGAATGTTGTTTCTATATAGATCACTCAGGGGTAATAAAAGATTCAGTGGCCAAGGTCCGAGAGGGCATCGCCCAACAAAATAGGGAACGAGANGCTAACCAGGGATGGTTTTGAAGGACCCTCACTCAAAAATAATATATATTAAACTAACAGCCTCTGCTTGAATAGGCCTGAGTTCTGAGCTTCCTAGAAATTCTGACAAGAGGCTCCGGGAATTGAAACAGTATAAAGTCACAAAGGTCAGGATGCCAGGAGGACTATCTGAAAGCAACTGATTAACCACAGAATGTCCCAACTCCGGAGATAGTCTCCCAACTCTGGAGATAGTCTTTAGGAGAGGTCTTGTGACAAACAAACAGGTCAAACTTAAGGATAAAATAACTAGATAACTCAGGAACCGAAGAATCCTAAAAGTAAGAATCCTAAAAGAATCCTAAAAGCTGCAGGAACTGTAAAAATTCCTAAGAGTAAGCTAGTAAAAAAATAAACCTGTACTAACCCCCCCTCCCATTTGAAAAATCTTGTGATTTTTGCATTTAAAAACTAAGCTCACAGAGCAGGGACAGATCTCCTCTCTGTCTTGCCTCAGGGCACTGCAGANGGAATCTCCTTGCCTGGCTTGTATTTTGAGAGAATAAACCTTGCTGTTGCATTCTGGACATCCTCGGTCTCTGGTGGTCTTTTTGGGGGTCTTAATCTGGGCATAACAGTTTGAGGCCTGGTATTCCAAATCCCCCTGGTTTACTACCCTGATTTCCAGTATCCTGGGGCCCCTCATTCTTTTGATATTGATATTAACATTCGGGCCTTGTATTTTAAATAAGTTGGTACAATTTATGAAACAGTGGTTGGGGACCACTTAATTGATGATACAACNTGGTTATGCACTTGTCAGCATTGCTGAACCTCCCACCACACAGGAAGAAGAGTCTGAGCTGTTTGAGGCCCAAGATTGAGCCTTCTTAGGGACATGAGAAGAAAAAAATGTGAGACAAAAATGCCTTCATCTTAAAAATAAGGCCTGAGTTTCCTCCATTTTAGCCACAAGCCCTTGGGCTACTGGAATCAGCCATAGGCCTTGGGTTACTGGAACTAGCTGGTCTAGAGTCCAGGAACTATCAACTCCTTGACCACAGGGTGTCACAAGGTAGTCATGTGGTGATGACTGTTTGACCATGGAATGTTCTAACCCTGGTTCCCTAGGTAACTGCTTGACCACAGACTGTCCCAACCCTAGTCTCCATAGTGATTGTTTAACCATCATATTGATAGACCCCCAAAACAGGGTACTACCTTCTCGGGAAGAGGGGCCACAAAATCCCAGACTCCAGTCCAGTTGATGCAAACTGCAAGAGGCTTTATTTCAGGGCAAATAGACAAACGGTTGTACAATTGGGCCTTCTTGACTCTCCCGAGCAAGAGAAGCCCCGAACTGAAATCACACACAGTTTTTAAAGGCAAAAATCACAGAATTACAGTTTTCATACAGATCTATCTTTGATTGGTTCGTGTCTAGGGACTTTCCACAAAGTTTGGCTTAATCATAGGGTGGGTGCTCATTGTCATGGAGACCAGGGTTGGGACATTCCAGAGCCAAATAATCATTGTCACCTGAATGTCTTGTGACATCCTGTGACATCCTGTGGTCAAGCAATCGAGGTTCTGCCGGAGAACTTTGGGGGGGGTTATACAAGGTCACAGTGACTTTCCCCGGAACTCCTGTAATTGTCCTAGCTACAATTGAGCAATTATCTCTTTGCCAGAAACCTCCGGTTGTGGTGGAGCAGCGGCTGGACAGCGTATCTTAACAGAAATCTTGACCTCCATTAAACAGTAATTTAGCAATTCTGCTCTGGCTTTAGCTTGTCGATCCTAAGGGAGGGAGTGTCAGGCCTAAAGAGTATGGGGGTTTCAGGCCTTAGGAGAGTTGGGGTCTTTCAATATGTCCCCACCTAAGGGCAGCAGCCAATGAGAATCGGTGATGGGCACCCACCCTTTGATTAAGCCATGATTTTTGGAAGGTCTCTAGACACAAACCAATCAGAATGAATATGTATGGAAACTGTGATTTTGTCNTTTTTGCCTTTAAAAACTGTGCTCAATTAAGGCTGAGTACTTCCTCCAGCTTCCACTGCGTTGGTTGTGTGGACGAAGTCCCTGCCTTGGCTTGTATTGCTTTCAAATATCCAGAATTAAAGCCTTGCTTTTGCATTCCAGTATGCTCGTCTTCGGTGGTCTCTCTGGGGGTCAAGATCTGGGCACAACAACCTATAATAAATGAAACACCCGTCCATTCCCTATCCTTTAGAAAAGGAATGAAGGACCATTCATAGAAGTGACGTTATTTTGATTTTAAAATCATATCAAATTTATAATAATATTCCAAATATAGTTCCTAAAACCTTTATTTGTCCTGAGGCATTTAAGAGTAAGATGTCGATGGGATGCTCTGCCATCCCAAAATATTTCAGTGTGCATTCTGCAAACGAAGACATTTTCCTACTTAAGCACTGTACGAAGTGAAAATCAGGAAACACAGCATCATATTGTTACCATTTCATCTGTGGTGTGGATCTGGGTTATTCTATTAATGGTCCATCATCAAGACTGTGTTATTCCATTAACACCCTTCACAGCCAAGGCATCCAATCCAGGATCATTCTCCCGTGTAATTATTGTGTCCCTGTAGTGTCACTCAACNAAGAAGAGTTCCTCGATGTTCCTGTGGCTTTCATTACTTCATTACACTGCTGAACATCTCTCAGCTTGGGTTGACTTGATATTTCCTTAAGATTGTATTCCAAATATTCATTCTTAGCTGGAACATTATGGGAGCAAAGCTGCATTCCTAGCTTGTTTTCCTATTGTATTCCTAGCTTGCATTCCAATTGGAGGGCGTATTTTTTTTAATTGAAAATAAATTTTTNGTACATGATGTTCTGATCATGGTTTCCCCTCCCCCATATCCTCCCAGAATCTCCCTACCTCCTACCCATCCAAACTCCAAGCCTTCTTTCTCTCTTTAGAAAACAAACAGACAAAAATAAACAAACAAGTAAATAAAAATTTAAAAACCACAAAGAAAAAGCACAGGAAACACACGCACAGACACATTCACACACAAAACCAAAACCCATTAAAAACACAAAATCAGAAACCATAATATGCAAGCAAAAGACCAGTAAGATAAAAAATGCCCAAACAAATCAATATGAGACAAAAAACATCAACAAAAATACAACTGAATTTATTTTGTGTTGGTCATCTACTGCNGGGCATATTCAACTGACAACTGCTTGCAAAAGAAAACTTAGTTTTCTNCAGTCTCACTGGGTGTAGAAACCACACGTAAGGGTGACATGCATTTTTATCTGTAGCTTAACTGGTGTTGTCAGTCCAGACCTCTTGGCTAGGAAATGCTCTTGTCAGGTTTCCCCCATTACAATTCCTTTTCCCCCTCTGTTGTTAGTAAGTACTTTGTGAAGGTTCTCTGATGGATATAGTTCCTTGAGGTTTACATATATCTTATTGGTCATTGAACTTGGCCTGTTATAAATTAGCATCCAATATGTTCCTCGACTTAATCAGCTACCATGGTGATTGCCAAATGGTGATTTTCTGACTCTAATTCATATCCTTCCATGTTTATCAACTGGTAGTTGGCATGGTTATTCTTGGTTGTCAACTTGACTGTATCTGGAATGAACTACAATCCAGAAATGGAGAGCATACTTGTGATCCAGATCCTGAGGTAGGAAGACACACTCTTTTGATCTGGATCCTGAGGCTGGAAGACACATGCCTTTAATCCAGATCTTGAGGCTGGAAGACACACCTTTAATCTGGGTCACATCGTCTGCTTCAAGCCTACATAAGGACAATGGAGGAAGGAAGGGTTGGTTCCTTCTTCGCCTGCTTGTCCTTGCCTTGTCAGCACGTCCATTCCTTCACTGGCATTGAAGTCTACTTCTTTGGGATTCCAGCATATACAGAAGACCAGCTGAGACACCCAGCCTCATGGCACTGAGCAACTACTAAATTCATGGACTTTCCATTCACAACTAGCCATTTGCAGCCTGTAAGTCATTCCAATAAATTCATATATATATATATATATACATATATATATATATATGCACATATATATGTATCTATACATATATGTGTACATATATACATGTATATGTGCTTATATATGTATATATATAGAGAGACATTCATTCTATAAGTTCTGTGACTCTAGAGAAGTCTGACTAATATAGTAGTCAACTGCAAAAACTCTCTTCTTTTCCCATGTATTTATTCACTTGTTTATAGTGGTATGGATTTATGGATGTTATTTTATTTAGTGGAATATAATGCCACAAGGTTTTTTTTTTAATAAAAAATGCCTCTTAATATTTTTAAGTGAGTGTGTGTGTGTGTGTGTGTGTGTGTGTGTGTGTATCTGCTTGTACATGCAGTGCTCACAGAGGCCAGAAGAGGGCATCAGATCCCCTGGAACTGGGCAGCCTGATGTAGGTGCTAGGAACAGAACCAAGTCTTCTAAAAGAGCAGTAAGTGTGGGACTGGAGAAATGGCAATGGCCCAGATATTATGAGCACTGGCCTTCCTTCCAGAGGACCCAAAGTTGAGTCCCCATTCTTATTGCCCATTGGATGAGGCCATGTCTGGGTCATTGGTTGTTTTTATAAGAGCATTCCAGTGAAGTGTTGACGTTGCAAGCTTGATTGATCAATATGGTTTTATGTTATGTCGGGTGTTTGGTTCACATGGGTCATGGAAGAAACAGGGTCACTCTGGGATGATTTTCAGCCTTTGCAGCTGCAGGGAAGTCAGCTTCTGGTGAACTGACTGACTGAAGCTTTGCAAAAGGCTTTTTTGTTATACAATTTGCACCTTAGCAAGTCAATTTCCACATACCAAAACCTCTTATCTGAAGCTCCCTGAGGAGACAAATGCCAAAGCAATTCTCAGTCACAGGACATCTCAGTTTTCTGAGTCCTCCCACAACCAAGTTTTGCATAGGCTTTGAGCCTTTTAGGAAACACTCAGGTGAAATTTACATACTTCAAACAGAAGGTAGCAGACACAAAAGGAAGATCAAGGCCCAGGTGCTGGCCCTCCAGAATCAAACCAGCTGCAATGGCCTGTGGGTGCGCCCACTACAGGTTTAAGAGCTGATATAGGGAAAAGCAAAGAAATAAGTGAAAAAGTAAGGAGTTTGGTGTATTTGCAGAGGAGTGCTGATGCATGAATTAAAATAATTTCAGGTGACGATATACAGTATAGTGGAGTCCAAAAGAGGGTGTCAGATACCCTATAACCACAGTTACACACAGTTGTGAGCTACCATGTGGGTGCTGTGAATCAGATCCAGGTCCTCTGGAAGATGTCAGTGCCCTTGCTGCTGAGCCATCTTGCCAGCCAGAGCACCCCTATTTTATTTAATATTATTAGGATCTTGTTATGTATTCTGGTGTCATATTTTTTTCATGAAATTAAAGTTATTTGCAAATATTATCTGAAATTAGTTTATATTTTATCATATGAAAGTATTATTCCATAGGGATGTTCCTTAGTCAGTCCACTACCGACTATCAACATTGTTGTACTCATATATAGTATTAAAATATAAGGAGGGAAAGTACATCCTGTAATGTTTGGCAAAGCATTGCTTTCTTTGTTTTGGGGATTCTTATCAATTCAGCCACACAAGGGTAATGACATTTCAGTTAACAGTGGGCCACAGTTATGGCAGTTGTCTTATGAGATTACAATAGAGCTAAAATATTCCTATTGCCTAGTATCTTCACTGTGCCCTTCCTGTGTTTGGATTGTGTCCCAATTCTCCACAGTCTGTGGTCCAAGAATGTCATACAGGTTTTGATGGAGATATTGTTCTGTATGCTGTGAATATGTGTTGCTCTGATTGATTGATAAATAAAATGCTGATTGGCCAGTAGCCAGGCAGGAAATATAGGCAGGATGAACAAACAAGGAGAATTCTGGGAAGAGAAAGGTTGAGTCAGGAGACACCAGCTGCCTCGGAA
>LZPO01108017.1:137733-164663 GCA_001675575.1 Neotoma lepida | reverse complement strand
GCCCTGCACTACCCGGCCCGCCGCCCACCGAGCTTTGTCGCTACCACTTCCGGCGGGAGAGGCGCGCGCGCAGGCGCACTCCGGCTCTCTGCGCGGGGGAGCGGAAGTGCAGTGAGGCCGAGCCTGCGGGCCGTAATGGACGTTGTCCGGGGATGGAGAGGCTGAGTAGGAGAGCGCGCAGGGCCCGCGGCTCCTCGCGAGCTCTTGGAACGGTGTCTGCCCGCTTTCTACACACCCGCCGGGTGCAAGGGGCAGAAGCATGCCCGTCCCCCTCTCCGGCCACACATTCCCTCGAGGCGGCCGTGGGATCGAGACATAGGGGCAGACGCAGTCATGGCCGTGTCCCAGTGTCGCCCTGGAAGTCTCTCCCGTCCCGCGGCCGTCACAATCTCCTCGGACGACGCAGTGAGAAGCTGGTGGTCCTGTCAGCGGGCCCCCACGCGTCGTACCCTCCCTTGCAAACACCGGCTCTGGCTGCTTCTCTGGGCTTGCGAGGGCCAGTCATCATGAGCCAGTTTCCAAAATTCTGCCCTGNTCAGGACTGTGTCCGAAGCCCGTTTGTCATGATGGGCAAGGTTNGGAGTGACAGCTCGAGGAAGGACTCCTGACCTTTTTTCATTGAGTGTATGCAACCAGAATAGCTAGAATAGCAACTAGCCCTCCATCGAAGCTGAAGAACCGGTATTACCTTGGCCGCTATCGTTTTGCCAGTCAGCCTTTCACTTAGCATCTCACACAAGCCACTAGTAAGTGATTTTTGATGAATAATTGCTAAGCTTGGTGAGTTCAGGTAGCAATTGAACCAATCTCTCACCTATATCCACTAGATGGCAGATCTACACCTGTGGCCAGTTCCTGAGCATCCTCCGAAGACACCTCCCACCCCAGTCTGCTCCAAAGAAAAAGCCCCTACATGTTACAGGTATTTTTCTTCCATCACTAAATAACCTACTTACAAACTTGCTCTTTTATGTCAGGGCCTATAACATGCTTCCCACCACACGTTCAATATAATGAACCAAGTTGTCCGTCTTCCTGCGTTAGGTACCTGGTAAGTGAAGCTAAATTTAGGATCAGAAATTCTGAACAGCTTTGAGGTCGACACACACACCACTTTCATTTTGAAAAATGACCTTTTTCCAGGCATAGTGGTTCATGCCACTCTTAGGAGGCAGAAGCAGAGGATGGCCACAAGTTCGAGGCCATGATAATCTAGAAATCTATAATAATTCTTAATATCTCCACTTTGGTTTGTATGCTTAATTATGTTTGTATGCCCAGTGGCATAAGTTTGTGGTTTCTATAATAAATTTGCTGTCTTATGCTCAGTTTTAAAATCAGTTTGTAACAATTTTTAGTACTTACAGAACCTTAATGCTGTAACAGTCATCATTTAAAAAACAATGTTTGTAAGGTAGATTACATGATATAAACTTAATATATAGAATTATGGAAAAAGTAATTTCATTGTTGTGCTGGTTTTGGTTTTTTTGGTTTTGGTTTTTTGTTTGTTGTTTGTTGTTTTTTTTTGTTTGTTTGTTTTTGTCAACTTGACACATCTGGTAAGATGGAACCTCAGCTGAGAAAATGTTTCCATCAGGATGCCCTATTGGTGAGTCTGTGGGACATTTTCTTAATTGATTGATGTGAGAGTGCCTGGATNACTAGATGGTCCTGGGTTGTATAAAATGGCAAGCTGAGTGAGCCATGAAAAGCAAGCCAGTAAGCAGTGTTCCTCCATGGGCTCTGCCTCAGTTTCTGCCTCCAGGTTCCTGCCTTGGCTTCCCTCAGTGAGGGACTGTGATTGGGAAGTGTATGCCAAATAAACCCTTCCCTTCCCAGGTTGCTTTTGGTCATTGTCTTTAAAGGCAATAGGAAAGCAAATTAGGAACATGTATTGTCAGTTATTGAACTACTTAATTGAAACTGTGTGAATGTGTGTGTTGCTTGAGAGGGAACATAGGGTTGCATGCACTGCCATGCAAGTACCTTACTTAGCACTGAGCTATATTTACATACCCAGACCTAAAACATTTTACCCAGAGCAACTTTTTCAGCATTTTCTATTGTGCCCTGCACATTCTATTAATACTGAATCCATAATTACCCCCAAGTATTTACAGACAGTACCTTACACTAAAGTTTTACTAAGTTGTGAAAGCCATTTCCTGATGCTAAGAAAAAAAATTGGTTAAGGCCAATACTGCCAAGGAATTGTTATATATTTCAGTCTTTAATTCACTGCCAGTCATCTCTCAAATGACTTGAGAGAGAGCCAAGAGCCTGGAAATAATAATTGGTTCAACTTTTTAGCTTATCCTTGAGTTTCATCCATATATCTCTACAGAATAGTTTTTCTACTCTGTACCAGATCATTACCCCCTCACCAGCCAACATCAGTAACATCAACATCTACTTCCTATGATTAAAAGTTAGCATTTATTATGTATATGCATATAATTTATATATTAAAGCTTTAATTAGTACTATTAAAGCCAGAGCAGTAGGTCACAGATTTCAGAAATGCCATCTTCTCTCATTTCCTCCTCGGAGCATGCTGGACCCTTCTATGAGGTGTTGTATAGCCATTCCCACCTCAGCATGTGATAAAGGGACTAAAATACAGTGAATTGCAAATGTAAAATACATGCACATATATAAGTACTCTTTTTCCCCTTAAATGATAAAATTGTTGAAAGGGACTGAAAAAGCAAGTGAAGACAATATATAAAGTACAAGCATTGCTAAGGTGTAAGCTTGTTATGTGAAAAAAAAAAGCAAGCAGACTAGCTATAATGAGAATGATGATCATGAAATATAATATGTCCAAGTTTCCTTGCAGTCAACTGTTGTAGAATATTACTTTAACTATGTAAAGGTATGTTACAGTTGTTTATGCTGCATTTAACTATGTAAATATTTGCTATATTTGTTTAATTATATAAAGATGTGTTGCTGTTTTACCTTGCCTGCCTAAGGCACGTGATTGGTCTAATAAAAAAGCTGAATGGCCAATAGCAAGGCAGAGGAGGGATAGGCGGGGCTGGCAGGCAGAGAGAAAAAGTAGGAGGAATAAGTAGGCTGGAGAGAGAAGAGAACTAGAGAGGAGAGGAAAGAACAAGGAAGAAAAAAAGGGAGATGCCTGGNGCCAGCCAGGCAGGCAGTCATCAGCCAGATACAGAGTAGGACATACAGAATGAAAGAAAGGTAAAAAGTCCTGAGGCAAAATGTAGATGAAGAGAAACAGGTTAAATTAAGTTATACGAGCTAGTGGGACAGGCATAAGATAAGGCTGAGCATTCGTAACTAATAATAAATCTCTGTGTCATGATTTGGGAGCTGGTTGGCAGCCAGAAGAAAGCCTGCTACAGTCAACCACCTAAAGTTCCCTGAGAAATCAACCTCCTAAAATTTGAATTTTACTCCTTTTGTTTTGAATATTTAACCTACAAAATTACATGCATCTTGTGCAGAAAGTGGTTACAGGAGGTGAGGATGTTCATCAGTGGTGAGGCACTTAGGTTCAAACTTCAGCACTACCAAGAAAGAAAGAAAGTGGGGTGAGAGGAGAAAGAAAAGTGGTCACATAAGTGATAAGGGGAGAATTGTGAGGCTTCTTTTCTTGGAGGGAATATGACAGTTGGGGAAGAGTGGGAAAGAAGGGTCATGATGCTCCAATTTTATTCATACTGTGCCTTATTCTACATAGATGAGCCACCTTGTTTTTAATGTTAAATTATAATAAAATTTAAACATTTAAAAATATATGAAGACAAAACACATTTTATAAGTTAGCCTAGTCCAACTAATTTTTTTACCCAGTAAAGGACATGCAAAGTATCAAGTATGACAGCTGCTATTTTTATAAATCCAGATGATAAAGGAATATGGATTTTAAAACTAAAACTTAAGAAAATTTACTTTGAAATCTTCTTTCAATTAATGTCCTCTTTTAAACTTTTAACATCATCTGAACTAAAGCATCAAAATTTAATAGTTCACCTGCTTTCTAGGAAAAGTAGTGGGCAAAGGTATGTGCCCTGGAGTTCACTATCCCATGCAGCTGGTCTAAGAAAATTGCTGAGCATTTTTATGCGTGTGCGTGTGCGTGTGCGTGTGTGTGTGTGTGTGTGTGTGTGTGTGTACACGCGCGTGTGCATGTATAGAAGCCAACTTTGGATGCCATCCTTAGAAACACCCTTCACCTTCTTTGAGACAGGTCTATAATTGGTCTAGGGCTACCCAGGTATCCTCCTGTCTCTGCCTCCTTAGTGCTGGAATTGTACACACATGCCACTATGCTCAGCTGGAGATGGAACTCAATAAGTTTTCACACTTGCAAGACAAGCATATTACTAACAGCTATCTTCCCAGACGCTCAAAGTTGAACATTTTTCTAAAAGACACAAGGACACAACCCTTTTTCTAAGTTAACCTACTCCAACTATACAACAGAATTTTTCTTATACAATAAAGGACATGTGAAGTGTCAAGTCTGAGAAAAATGGGGTCACTGCAAAGACTGTCACATGAAATCAGTGTCTAGGAGCTGCCTGCCGGAATTACTATAAACCTGCTTGATTCCATGTTCTTGCAGTGCTACAGTAAAAGTTGAAAGCAAGAAATGGAAGGTTGAAGGGTCAAACACAAGTTAGCCGTGTTTGGTTGGTTTCATTGCACACAGATCCCTGAGTACCAGGCAAGTATTTTATCTCCCACAGAATTCCAGAGCCTCGTGAACATTTAATGGTGCTCAAAAAGTGAAACATTTGATGAGCCTGAGAAGGCGACACTGGAAACTTGAGAGTATACTGTTAATCTGCATTTTTTAAGTTTGTGCTCAGTATGACCTCCCATTCTACAGATCTGGACCTAGAGTGGTATTTGGAATTGTTACTATATATTTCCAGTCTTCTGGGTTGGAGATGAACTGCCAAGGGGTGAGTTGAAGATAAGAAAAGAAAAAGAAAAACAAGATAAATGTGAGTAGCCACCCAAGAGTCATCGAGAGACCTCATTATTTCCATGTAAAATAGACACAGTTTCGCCGGGCAGTGGTGGCACACGCCTTTAATCCCAGCACTCGGGAGGCAGAGGCAGGCGGATCTCTGTGAGTTCGAGGCCAGCCTCGGCTGCCGAGTGAGTTCCAGGAAAGGCACCAAAGCTACACAGAGAAACCCTGTCTCGAAAAAAATAAAAAAAATTTAAAAAAAAATAGATACAGTTTCCCAAGTTCTNTAGGCCTTAAGATTTGTTGTGAACTGTAAATACAATCACTTTAAAAGATACCATCCTGAGAACTGGTGAAGTAGCTCACTGGTAGGCCTGAGTGTAGCCTGCACCAAGCCCTACCTCAATCCCTAGCCCCAAAATAAAGGATAAAATGAAAGGAAATACCATTCTATCTCATTTTCAAACTTGCACAATTCATCTCTGTCCCTAAAACATTTGATATATGAAGATTTTTTGAATAAATGCTAATATAAAAGATTGTCATTGTAAGTATTTATTGTGGAATAAATAAAGGTCATCTCACCTTGGACTTTGCTACTGAGCTTTGTTGTAGAGCAACAGATGGAGTGGGGGAAGAATTTAAGGGGTTTTCAGATTATAACAATGTAACATTCTTCTCCCAAACCACAAAGGGGTTCAGTAAGACTAATTGATCGGAGCAGGAGTTTAAGTCCTGAACAGTATCAAGCACTGCCCCAAACAGAGAAAATTGTAGGATTTGAATCCAAGTCACCACTTGAAATCAGAAGCTATCAATGCTAAGGTGCACACTTCTTGTACATGGAAATTTCTGCTTCACTTGTGCTCTGGGTTTGGATGGCATCTATCAGTGCCTGACAAACACCAGCACAAATTTCAGCCATTGTCTTCCGGATCAAGGAATATACTCTTCATCCCTGGACAAGACCGTGATGAAGAGGCTGTTCAGAAGCAACAGGCCACCAGGCATGATGGCACACGCCTTTGACAGGCAGGCGGATCTCTGTGAGTTTGAGGCCAGCCTAATCTAAACAGTTCCAGGAAGCCAGGGCTGTTACACAGAGAAACCCTATCTCGGAAAAATAAATAAAAATAATAAAAATAAAACAAGCAACAGGCCTTACAGGAGCTTAATAGCCACCAGTAAGTATCTTCCACTTAAAGCTTTGCTGGTAGCTTTGTTGTGGGATATTTGTACACTGTGTGACGGTGTATTGCTGCGATTGGTGTAATAAAAAGCTGAATGGCCAGTAGCTAGGCAGGAAGTATAGGCAGGATTTCCAGGGAGAAAGGACAAGGAGGAGGAATCTAGGTGCACAGGAATCTCGCCAGGACACATGGAGAGGAAACAGGAAGTGCAAGACGGAAGAGAGGTAATGCTCCATGATAGAATGTAGATTAACATAAATGGATTAAGTTATAAGACTAGTTAGGAACAAGTTTAAACTATAGACTGAGCTTTCATAATTAATAAAAAGTCTCCNTGTTGTTATTTGTGAGCTGGTGGCCTAAAGAAATATCTGACTACATAGCTTCATTGTCATAAATGAGAGTTTGGCATCATGTTTGTAGGTCAATTCAAATGCTTTCTTGTTTTCATATGGAGAACATTTCAGCCTCTTTATCCTGCTGCACTCTGGTCTGGGAGAGTTTTGGGAAAGGTTGCATTTCCTCATACCTTCAAAATGGCACATTTTATACTTCCAAGTTTCCTACTCCAATCAGAAGTCGGTGTATGTTTTTTTTTTCCCCCTGCCTGAACTTGCCCTGTGTCCCCATGCCCCCTGCAGAAATCATTTCTCTCTACTGTGTTTCCTATTGTGAAAATAAATGAGAAAAGGGGCCATTATGATAATNAAATGGAGGAGGAGATACTCAGAACAGAAAATAGCCCAAGGCTTATGAGAATTCTGAAGTGTAGTCCAAATCAGTCATGCAAGCAGACTGTTACAGCCAGTAAGCATGCTACACAAAATATGGACCCCATATCAAAGAGATGGTCTACAAGATAGTCGATTTAGAAGGGGGAATTAAAATTTGGCAGTATGGCTTGGGAGAAACACAAATCCAAAATTGGCAGGGAAGAGTTTGTACAGCGCAAGCAAATAATGTTAAGACCTTTAGGCAGGTTCTTTACTTGCCTATTTGTAGTAAAGACAGTTCTTTACTACAAATAAAGATTATATGGAAAACCAGAAGCCTTTACAATATGTCTTCAAGTAACTTTATTTTTTGGTTTTTGGTTATAAGAGGAAATGCCTGAACATACTCTATATTAGAAGATATTAAAAAAATAATGTTACCAAATATCCTCTGGTAGAGTGAAATGGGGAATTGCAGATGGCAGGGTAGTAGAGATATTTCTACAATCTGGGAACAAGCTGAAGTACAAATCTGGGACTTCATCTGGCCTTATTTCAAACAGCCAGACACAAAACTTTTCAAAGAAACTGGTATATCAACCACTGGGATTATTGATGTTGTAAATGGAAGTGTTCCTATCTAAAAGAGTTTCACAAACTAGAAATGGCATCACGCCCCTTGGAGGGCAGGGAGTAAAGAGATCTCAGTGCTATATTCCAAGTGGTAAAGTATGTACTGCATGAACATTATGAGTAATCCCCAAATACCCACGCCCTTCCAGGTCTCTCAATGTGGCCCTGCTACCACCAGCATCAGCACTCCCTGTGAATTCTGCAGAAATGCAGTCTCAGATCTTTCTGGGACCAACCGAAACAGAAGGTCTCATAGTGGATTGAACAAGACTTCCTAATGATGTGAATGCTTGAGAGTGCTACAACCATCTTAGTGTCCCTCTTTCCACACATCTCCAGTGACAAGTGAACAGCAAGGATGCAAAGTAGTGATGGGAAGAAGCCAGTTCTCTTCTTGTGTGGCTAAGCCAACAACCAACCTGGGCCTCCTGTAATAGGAGATAATACATTACATTTTCTGCTGCTTGTAACTAAAAGCATCCAAATTGGTAGATTAAATGAGAAAAAGCAATTTCGATAAAAAGGTTAAGATTTAGTCTGTTATTCTTATAAAAATGTAAGGAGTTTAATGCAGCATGGCATGTGACAAACAAATGACAAAGTGTCATGCTAGTCATTTAAAATGCTTGAGGCACTGTTGATGGAGGCTACAGAATAAGATGTAAGACTGAACCAAGGGTATGTTCTTCCAGGCCCGTATTAGCAAGTAAAGTAAAAACTTAGCTCTTGACATCAATGTTTCTATGGACAAGTTTTTCTTAATTCTAATTAGGCATGTTTTAAAATCATACAACTATACCTCATTCTTGAAAAAAAATGACATTTAGGCATTTTGTTTCTTATGTAGCTGTGTGCCCTGGCACTTTTTTTTTTTCCTTCCAGGCTGAGGCTCAAACTCAGGGCTTCATACATGCTAAGCAAGCATTTCAACACTGCACTGAACAGAATTGAAAAATGAAATTGAGTATGTACCTTCTTACGGCCTTACATGATCTTTCTTCAAACAAACTTAAAGATAGTTAACTGTAGGATTCGTACATCAACTAGTTTTTATTATCTAATTTAGAGCAGCTGAAAACTGAAGTGTGATCCTAATTAGTCTTATCAATAAAAACCAAGAGTCAAATACCAGGTAATAACCTGAAAGATCAAAGAAGCAGAGCAGCAGTCACTAGAGACTTCTTACCTCTACGAATCCTCAGACAGAAAAGGGGGCCTGAGATCCTGTCTCCATCCACCTTATATTCCTGTCTCCGTCTCCCGATTGTGCTGAGATTAAAGGTTCCAGCCTCCTAAGTGCCAGGATCAAAGGCATGAGCCTCCCAAGTGCAAGTGTGAGCCAACACCGCCTATCCTCTATGGTTAACTCTATGGCTAGCTCTGCCCTCTGATCTCCAGGCAAGCTTTATTTGTCAGAACACAAACAAAATATCACACAACAGAAAACCTACAGTACTTGGGGTTTTTAGAAAGCCTACATATGCCAGGCGGTGGTGGCACATGCTTTTAATCCCAGTACTCGGGAGGCAGAGGCAGGCAGATCTCTGTGATTTCAAGGCCAGCCTGGTCTACAGAGCAGTTCCAGGAGAGCCAGGGCTACACAAAGAAACACTGTCTCAAAAAAAAAAATGAAAAATGAAAGCCTACATGCATTGTTGTTCCACAGTGTAAATGATCAATCTAGGTTTTGTTTGTTTGTTTAACAGGGGAGAGTACTTTGGATTGAACCTGAGGCCTCATACATGTGAAGCAGATACTTTACCACTGAGCTATGCCTCCAAAATTGACTCATTTACACCTTGGAAAAATACAGATGTGCTGGGAAGGTAAAAATGCCAACATTGCACATTTTGATTAAAGCATTTAATTTTAGGAAAATAAAATCAATTTTCACTGAACAACCCAACTTGTTTATTGCTTTTCAGTAGAGACAAAGCAATTCTCTGAGGTAATTAGACTCAGTCGTCACAACCCTGTGAGGCAAACAGCTCCATTGCTGTTTAGAGATGATTAAAGCTGTGGCCCACACAGGGAAACTCCTTGCAGAAGGGTTTCTTCCTGTCCAGAGTAAAAGTCGGATGTCCATCTTTGATTTCCTACACATATCCTCAGTGTACTGCTACCCAACTTATTGAATTTCCCCTCAACTCACTATCTTGTCTTACTCATGTCTTGCCATATTCATTTCATTATGGACTCAGACAACCTTGAGAGGGACTAATTCCTGAATCTAGGCCATTTGTTCTGAAGCTTCCTTGGTGACAGCAAAGACTGTATTATTTAATTATATAGTCATTGTCTTTCTTGGTTGTTCTCAGTTATTGTCTACAATCTACTTGCTTGTTTCTATTTAACCTTCAAATACTATTACTGGGGAATTCATGCTCCAAACAGGAGCTCTTCAAATATCCCTTGGGTTTGTCTTCTCAGAGCTGGAAAGGGCTGCTAAAATGAGAGTGTAATCTTAGGAATAAATAAGCAGAGATAAGTATTTTAGAGAGATTGATTATTCAGTGGGTAATTGAGACATGTTCATTAACATGCTCTATAGAAAAAAATCAGCAAAATACATATTAAACATATGTCTAGGATCTAAAAGCCACTCAGCAGTATCAGGAAAACTGATCTCATCTTCCCAGCTAAATTGTTCTGAGTCTAACATCCTATTTGCATATGAAGCAGAGTAGGGGCAAGGGAAATTATTTTTTTAATATTAAGACTTCGTGGTGGCTTTAGTTTGGATCATATAGAGGACATGACAACTATTATATCCTCTTGATGTCCCATAATTTAAATCCACAACAAAAAGTCTCAGTTGCCCAATCAGTTTAATCAGTAAACATCTATAAAAAAGAATAAGTAGATATGAATATGTATGTTAGAGGCTTAGAGCAAAGAAACTGCCTAATCATTTCTTGCATTAGTAAGTATTATGTAATGCTAGGCATGGGACTGCTGGAGTTGAAAATGGTCAATTAAGAACTTTCCAAGCTGTAAGTCCTCATTACTGCTCCCATGGCATTAGCAAATGACACTACATCTTCCTAAGCAGAACTCAGGCTGTTCTTGTGAAGGCATGGCAACCCCTATCAGCTCTGATTCTAAAAAATATGCATCATCAAATGACCTCCATCAGTAGTTCCCAAAGTGGGATCCTTGCCACCTGGGAACTTGTTAGAAAGGCAAATTCTTGGGCTTCATCCAACCCTACTGAATTAATAACTGGAGGTGAAGTCCAGTAGTCTATGTTTTAATTAGTCCCTCGAGTGATTCCAAGGCATGCCTGGGTTTGAGCACTGATTTGCAAGAAGCATAAAGCATTTATCTAAGAAATTTTTGATCGTGATAATAGTCTTTAATTCTAACAAACAGTGAGGGTGCGTATCAGCATTTAAAACTCGACATCATCATTAAATCATGGAAGACTTGAAACTTTCAAGTAGATGTGCGTTGGCCTAAAACCAGTTATCTTAAAACACGAGAGGAAAGTGAACTATGATCACAAAAGGATCATATTTCTCCCTTGTAGGCACCTCTGCACATCACACCAGCCACACTTTGGGGAATAAAGACAAAAGATAGAAAGCAGTGCCACAGGAAGAGCTAGAGTTGTAATGGCAGCTGTGAAGCCAGCTTTTGTTTCCTGATTCTAGGCAGGCCCTTTGGAACAATGCCTCTTTGACCAGAGGTTATCAGGATTTCTAGCCAGACCAGTAAGATGAAAGAAAGAGATTTTTTTTTTCTACAAAGTAAATAGAAAATACCATTCTCTTGAAACCGGATCCTCCCCTAGGGAAAATAGTTTCATTTTAAAAAATATAAAACAAAAATAAAAAGGTTTAGCCATGTAACAATAAGCTACACTGATTTTTAAGACACTTTATGTAAATTTTGTATTGGAGACAGAGCAAGAGGGAAGGTTTCACACTAGTGAAAGAGCATACATATATATGTATAACATATAGATANTATTTACACTATTCAGTGTCTTTGGAAGTTTTTATTTTATGTGTATGCAGTTTTCATCTACATGTGTATCTATGCACCACTTGTTTTCCTGGTGCCCTTGGAGGCCAGAAGAAAGCATTGGATCCCCTGGAACTAGAATAACAGATGGCTGTGAGCCATCATAACTGTACTAGAAATCAAACCCAGGTCTTCTGGAAGAGTAGCCAGTGCTCTTAATCATTGAACAATCTCTCCATTCCCTATTCAATCATTTCAAAAACTTTTTGTGGACTGGAGTGATGGCTCAGAAGTTAAGAGAGCATGCCACTCTTCCAGAGGGCCTGAGTTCAATTCCTAGCACCCATGTAAGGTGGCTCAGAACCACCTGTAACTTTAGTTTGAGGGGAATCTGACATGTAATTTTAAAAAGAGCACTATACTGCTTTGCAGAGGACCCAAGTTCAGTTTCTAACACCCACATCGGGTGGCTCAAAGCCGCCTGTAACTCCAGTTCTAGGGAATCTGACTCATCTGGCTTCTGTTGGCATCTATACTCAACTGGCATGCATATACCTACACATACACAGAGAGAGAGAGAGAGAGAGACAGACAGACAGACAGACAGACAGACAGACAGACAGACAGACAGAGACAGAGAGAGAAAGAAAAAAAAGAGAATTAAAAATCATAAGCTTGTATATTTGATATATAAAGCTAGCGTGTTTCTATAACTTGCTTTGTTTTCTGAGCTGTTTTTATTTATAAGCCATGGCCTAGTTGAGCGATAAATATTGTTAACACAAATGATGGGATAGACACAATTAAAAGTATTGCTTACATTTACAACAGTTATCCACAAATGCACTAAAGGTAGAAAATTCAAGAGTTTCTGCTAAGAAGAGGACCCATGGAAAAGCTGGGCCTCAGAAGATGTGAGCAATGAACACAGAAAGAAAAGCAAACATAAAGGTGACTTTTTACAGGATATTGGGCAAGTTACAGTAACTATGTTATAATTGCAAATAACAGATGGGTTTGCAAAAGCTTGATTACTTCTTAATGAATTTTTAAAGACTTCCTTTAGTGCAGTTACAATTTTTCTACTATGTGGTCTTTAACAGCAACAACATGCTCTTACCCTCTATGTGTTAACTTGCCTCCTTGAAAGAAAAGTAAACGGTGTGTTTAATATTAATTAAGCTAATACAGGAGTTTGAGACCTATTTGTATTTGCAAANAATCCCTTTGCAAATAAAAATTCCTTTTCAGAGATAAATGGGGACAGAGAGACGAGAACCTTTGAGACTTGCCAGAGATAGAACATCTCCAATTTACATCACTCTATTTACAAAATACACTGGGGGAAAAATGGCCTCTGCTTCACTCTGTGAGGTTGGGCACTACAGTTGCTCAGGATAAACCTTGTAGACCATCTTTTTGATGCATCTACAGCATAGACTCATGTGTATTGCAGTATAAGACCCTTTTTAAATTTTGTACTCCCATCCAAGGCAGGTTTTCTTGGAAGCCAACAGAAGCTAGACTTCAGGGAACCTCACCTGCAGAAGTCCATTTCAAGGATACACTCTACCATGTTCTCACAGTCTTGCATTTTGGTAAAATTTGCAGATTATTTGAATTGCAATTGATTTTGGAGTGCTGGTTTTGCTGACTTTTCTCCATCCTGTGCCACATAAGTGATCATGGGTATATTCTGGGTCTGACTCAAAGGAGCATGAGTCAGGAAAGCATTTAGATTGTGCTTGAGTTTAGTGACACATATAAATTGGTTTGCAGTCAGTGTGTGTATGGTTAAGTTATTGCTAACTGCCCTGGTGGAGAAATGACAACTGGGATCTTCTGACTCCCTGAACTAAATCACAGAGCCAGACACAGTGCTGTAAATGTGTTTCATAGTATCCAGCACCTGAAGGACATGGGTAGTGCAGGAGAAAACAGAGCCANAAGCTTGTCTTGGGTCCTTTCTAGACTTAATTTAAAAACAAATATAAATTAACCACATTCAGGGAGTGTCTATATTCCTATTCTCTATTTAAAGAATATTAGGAAATTTCTGTCATGTGAGGGGATGATTAAAGATCTCAGACCTCCCAAAAGTAGGAACAACTCATTTTAGGATACCTCAAGGTACTTAGAAAGAAAACACTTTTATCCTCTAAATTTGTGGTGCTTGTGGTATTTGTCATTCAACTTTGTAATTGTTGAGACTGAGTTTNTTCTAAATAAATATTTATTTTGTATCATCTTTGATATTTATAGCTTCTGATGTTTAAGTTTATGAGTCAGTTCACTGGGCTAATGATGGTTGACTGGTAAGACATTATTTCTGACTGTATCTTCAAGGGTGATTCAAGTATAGATTAGCATGTGAGTCCGTAGGCTGGATATGTGCAGCAACATAGTTGGTCATCATGCAACCCACAAAGGACCAAACAGAGCTCAAAAGCATAGAAATGGCATGCTTGCTCCCTCTATGCTAGAACCCCCATCTCCTGCCTTCAGTGTTCCTGGTCTCAGGCCTGCTTCCTTGAACCAAAATAAATTACCAACTTTCCTAGTTCTTCCACTTGCAAAGGAAAGACCATGGGAATTCTGAGCCTCTATAATCATATAGGATATACATCNTAAGTACTCATAATAAATATAAGTATCTTGGTAGAAAATAAATGAGATATTGATGATTATCTCCTATTTGTTATGTTTCCCTAGAAAACACTAATACAGATCTCATACTTTTTCCTAAAGAAGTTTCCAAAAATTGAATTAGCTGCAAACATCTCTAAAGTCTGGGTCACCATTCATATTCCTGATTCCAAAAAAAGGACACATCTTCCCCAACACAAGAGTTACCACAGTTCTATTTCTAACCATTATTATCTTTAAATTTTTATTTATTTATTTTATGTGTATTGGTGTTTTGCCTGAGTTTATATCTGTATAAACTCAGTTTATATCTGTATAAACAATGTATCTCANCATATGTGAGTTACATGTGGGTGCTGGGAAGTGAACCTGGGTCCTCTGGAAGAGCAGTTAGCACCCCCAAACCACTAAGCCACCTCTCCAGTCCTGTTATCTTTAATAGATTTAAGAAAATCTAATTGCAAGGGGGAAAATGAAGAGAAGGCCAACAGGAAGGAGAGAAAGGAGCCAATCAGTGACNGTGACAGGTGGTGGATGGGGGCAAGGTGGGGGTGGATTGGAGAGGCTTTGTCAACTAATCAGGAATCAAAATCTTACTGCCACCATTATGATCTACGTGCCCAGTTATTTTACCTCTTTACCCACAAAATGAGGGAGACACTACTCACACTGCAGGATTATGAGGACTAACCTGTGACAGACTAAAGGACTTGGCCGAGTGCTCAGCACAGGTAAGGCTTTGATTAAAAACGTAAGATTCCTTATTCCAAAATGTGCAATCTCATTATTTTTCCCAAACCATACTTCCATTAGGATGTGCATGCAAAAAATAATAATTTCAGCATTTTCACAGCAAATTTTGAGCAGTACAACATATGTAGGAAGTTCATTTCTTTTTCTGTCAAGACACGGAACTGTCTGTACAAGGTGTGAGAGTACGTCCTCTTCTGTTCTGAACAGAAGTTAGCAAAGTGTTGTGCATAAGCTGTTAAAGGCGTAAAACTGGGTAGTAAACCTCCGTATTTGGGATCCTGAAGTTCTGCAAGAGAACCATATATCAAAGAGTCCCAACCCTGGCACTAGTGAAAGATGGTGGAACCGTTAGGAGGAAGGGTCTAGAGAAAGAAAGGCCTCTGAGGTCATGCCCTCAAAAGGGATATTCCAGGCCACACCCCTTTTCCTGTCTGTTTCCCAGACACAATCAGGTGAATAGTTTCCTTTGCCTAATGCTCCCACAGATTGCTTGCCATCAGCCCCCAAAATGAGTGAACTAACTATGGACTGAATTTTTCTCAGGTGTGTTATCATAGAATCTGATGAACACACACTTCAGGGGTCTTCATAAACACACAAGGCTTTGCAGTTGAGTTCCTAGACTTCAGAGACAGAGTAACAGTTCAAGCAGCTGTTATTTACACATAAAATAAATGGGAAAAATTCACAAGCAAACAACAGGATTGCTAACAGCTCAGAAGTCAGCCCACGGTCCAGGTGTCCCCTAAGCGGATCTGCACACAGCTGTGCTGATAATGAACAATGAGGACAGAACAACTTTAGAAGATTCCATTGAAAAACAGAAAACTGGCAGTGTTAAATTCAGGGGAAAATGGAAACGAGGAAGAGACTTTACAGTAGGGGAGAGAGAGCGGCTAATGGTTAAAACATCACAAAAGAACCTGAAATTCCTCTATGCTCCTATCCATTCATGACTGTGTAGTACACATAGTTATTTNTCCTTAGACTGGAAGGGGCTATAACAGCTACAGAGCTGTGGATAGAAGTATTCTGTGGTCCATTAAGCTCAGGAAAGCTAGTTCTTGGTACATGAGCTTTTTACCTGAGGTCTTTACTAGACATAGTTATATTTCCTCTCTTGCTGGAGGATTTTGTTTTACCCAAACCTCCAAAGTCATAGATTCTGTCTTCCTCACCCTTAGACTTTGGAGCAGCGTTGCTCATTCTATAGAATTTTTACAACTAGATAAATTAAAATTTATCCATCTGTGCTTTTCATCTTTCCACTGCCCACTGATCTAGAGTCTTAGGGCTAGAATGGGCCAAATAAGTCATTCAAGATTCTCNTTGATGATCAGAGACCATTGTTACAGTAACCTTCAAAGAGGGACATGCAACTGTGTGTTCTGTAAATGGTAGTTCATCCCTTCCTCTCTTGTTTGGCTTTACTATTACATCACAACCCTTCCCTGCAATTCTACCCACAAGTCATGCTTCATTTTCTCTGTAACCTCCGAAATCCATCCCAAGCTTTCTTCACAAATTGGCCCTATGAGTCTTATGAAACACACAAGTACAGTTGAGAGCAATCACATCCTGTCTCTTTCTCACACAGCCTAACAACCAGGATTCTTTTAAGCACTTCTGTCTCAGGGTAGAATTCATGACACCCATTTCCCCCTACTCATTCATTTCCATCAACCTGTATTCAGTCCCCACATCTGACAGGCACGTTGCTAATTGTCTAGGACCTATTGGCATTAAATAGCTCCACGGATGGATGGAATTGCTCAGAACAGGTAGAGCCAAGAAGAATTACAAGGTTTTTTTTTTTTTTTTTAAGCATCTAATAGACATAGAACTGAGGTGCCAGGGAGCTGGAGATACAGCTACAGCTCAGTGTAAGAGCATTTGCTCAGTGGGGAAAGCTGCCCACCCTGGGGGAGTTAATAGGGAATGAAGAGGTGAAGGGAGAGTAGATGTTACCTGGAGGAGGATAGTGAAAGTAACAAGTGGAGGGATGACCCCGACCTGGAAGTAATAGGGAAATGGGCTAAGCAGATGGGAGTACTGTCTGTGCAGAGGGAGGCAAAATCAACATGGAGTGAGAAAGGGCATCAGTGCCAAACCAAATAAAGCCCTTCATGACAGAGTGACAGGGAGCTCCTTCCTTATCCCCAAAGCAAATGAAAGTCATTGAAAGATCACAAGCAGGGGCCTGGGAGATCTGTCTCCAGTAGAAACTCAGGAGGCTATTCCAGGTCTCAGAAAAGAAGTAATGATGGCCTGTGGACTAAGGTTCTCAGAGAGAGGAGACTGGCATCTAGGTATAAGATTGAAAGGACATAGCGACAGTGTAGACACCGACCAAAGAAACACAATGCCTAGCTGAATAACAGGATGGATGGGTGGTGCCACTTCCCTAGAATAGGTGTGTGAGGAAGGCAGATCATGAAGATGGTGACTCAGAAGACATTCATCTTTCTGTACCCTCTCAATTATAGGCTCTCGGGATGTTGGTAACTTTTTTCTTTTCTACAAATACAGCATTCTCCCCCTCCCATCAGTTAGAGGAATCTTATAATTACCACGATAAAATGGTTCCACTTTTAATGTCATATTTAATAGTCAGAAATATTAAAGTGCAGCTTCATCTTATCACAGCTATTGGCTTCAATGACACCTACATAGAATTACACAAATTCCTACACAAGAGTGGTATGAAATCTGTGCCTTCTCTTTTAAATTCCACACAGATAATCTTTTACTCCTACACCCAAACCGTTAAATCTTTCTCTTCTCAAACCAACCACAAGGACACTAGCCACTTTCCAGCTCCCTCGGGTGTCACATAGCTATGAATGGCATTTCAGTATTTCATAACACACACACACAGAGACACACATGCCTGTGTACAAGCATGATCACACACATACTAGACGTAGCCCAGAGCTTTGTGGTACTAAGTGATTGCTCTCATGACTTCCTTTTCACATTCTCACTTATTTTGTGTGTTTATATATATGTATCTGTACATGTATATGTGTATGTACTTGTACATGTATATGTATGTATGTACATACCCAAGTATCAGTTCTTTTCTTCTATCATGTGAGTCTCAGAAACCAAACTCAGGTCACCAGGTTTGGCAGCAAGAGCTTCCACCAGTTGAANCATCTCACCAGCCCCATCATGACTTAACAAAACAAACTAACAAAAGCTCACAGCTTTTAAAAACTTTGGTGCAATCTCGAGTTAACCATTTACCCTAAGGAGCTAAAAACTTTTCACATGTCTTAGAACATGCAATAGTAAAATGCGTGTCATTTCTTGTACGGAGGCTGAGCCTATATCAGCAACCCTCTAAACCTTATTGAGTATACTGAGCCTCAACAAAGATTTATTTGAGAAGGGAAATTAGAATGCCCCGAAGTTTTAGAGTATTATTCAGGTCAGGGATAANAGCCAAACTTTTTAAAGTTCAAATTCAGTTCAAGTTGGAAATTGTTTGTTCTGTACTTCCTGTTTACTCAGGTAATATTATATTCTTCTGGAGTCTTTGATGGAGTTGAAGACTAGGTAGTTGTAGTTGTGGTTTTTGTTATGATAGAAGATAAATTAGGCACAGAGCTTTGGACTCATCAAGATAGAATAAATAATGGAGTATTTTATCCAAATATGCCAAATACAAATGGACTGGACATTGTAAATGTAATTCTTACCTGATAATTGTTCCTATTATTTATTGTTTTATTATGTTAGAGTTAAAAACCTTTCCTTTTTATTTAGACAAAAAGGGGAAAATGTTGTGGAATAATCTTTTTTGTACACTGTGAATATGCTTCACTCTGATTGGTCTAATAAAAAGCTGAATGGCCAATAGCTAGGCAGGATTTTCAAGGCAGAGAGAACACTGGGAAGAAGAAGGCAGAGACAAGGGGAGATGCAGAACAAGCAGCATGGACATTACAAAGTGAAGGTAATAAAGTCCTGGGGCAGAAAGTAAATTAATAGAAATGGGTTAATTTAAGTTATAAGAGCTAGTTAGGAACAAGCCTAAGCTATCAGCATAACTTTCATAATTAATAATAAGTCTCCGTGTAGTGATTTGGAACTGGCAGGAGGGACAGAAAAATCCACCTACCAGAGAGCAAGNCTCTGTTAGCCCAGATCATCTCAAATTCTTGTCTGTTAAATTAGTCAACCTGTATTTTCTGCTCCCTCCTCTTATCTTCCCTTTACCAGGGATCTGTAGAAGGAGAGATTTAGGTTGATGAGGCTGCCACAGGGAAGCATGAGCTGAAGGCTCTTTTTTATCTCAGCCTGGGGTCATTATTGTTACCATCTTTTGCTCTGAATGACAGCATCCTACCCCTGTGAAGTGCCCAACCCCATGACTTCTTCAATAGTAATGAAGTACCCTTCATTCATTCAGCTGCATAAATGTGTCTCACTTGTGCCAGATATGTGTTTGGTACTGGTGCTGAAACAACAAATGTAAAGAATCATATTCCTTCACTAAGGTGAAGTAAGATTTCATTTAGAGATGAAAATTCTGAGTGCTACAAAGAATGAGGAATACAGCAGTAAGAGCAGATATGGGACACAAACTAGAAGGCTATTATTGCAATAATCCAAAGAGGAGAATATGGTAGGATAGCGGCAAATCTAATAATTATTTGAGAATTGGCTAGTGTATTAGTTATTTATCACCTTGGAAACCTTCTGATGGGTGGCCCACATATACAGAGGTCTGCGGAAAAGCAGTGTTGCTTGCCTGCTTGCCTCTGTATCTTGCTGGTATGTCCATGTGTTACTGCTATTGCCATCAAACTCCAGATTCTTCAGTCTTCCAACATGGACTGAAGATGACTGACTCTCTAGGAATCTTCCAGGACTTCAGCACCAGAATGGGACTGCTAAAGGATTCGGCTTTATGGACTGAACAGCTATGCAATTCTTAGCATCTAGTATGTAGATGGCCATTATTGTATTACCCAGCATGGTGGTTTGAATGTAATTGGCTCCCATAAGCTCATAGAGAGTGGCACTATTAGGAGGTGTGGCTTTGTTGGAGTAGGTGTGGCCATGTTGGAGGAAGCATGTCACTGTAGGTGTGGGCTTTGAGGTCTCATATATGCCCAATCCACATCCAATGCTTCACAGTCCATTTCCTGTTGCCTTCTGATCAAGGTATAGCCAGTACCATGCCTGCCTGCNTGCCAACATGCTCCCTGCTATGATGATAATGGACTGAACCTCTGAACTGTAAGCTGCTACCCCAATTAAATGTTTTCCTTTAGTTGCTGTGGTCATGGTGTCTCTTCATAGCAATAGAAACCTTAACTAAGACATTCAGCATCTTTCTTGTAAGCCATTAAGAGTATATGTGTGTGTGTGTGTGTGTGTGTGTGTGTGTGTGTGTGTGTGTGTGTGTATGTGTATGTGTGTGTACATTTTTTTTCAGTTCTTTTCAAGGACACAGTCTTTTGAAATGATTGGGAAAAAGAGGTAAGCAGGAGGAGAAAAGGAGAAACCAAGATGATGTTAAGGTTTCATGGTCTGAGCTTTCAGGTTGACTGATGGAGAAACTGGAAGAGGAATCAGTTTAAGGGGGTGAGTTCTTCTGTACACATTCAATCTGCCATGTTTGCAAGGCATTCAGACAGAGGCATTGAATAGGTAACTGGATATACAAGGCACTACTGTCAGTAGTGCACTGACAGTGTACTTTGAGAGTTATTGGTTTGAAGGTAGTGATTGAAAGCTATGGGAATGGCAGACCTCATCAAGCAAAAGAGAACAGACTTCCCAGAGCTCATAAACTGGCTCCTTACATTCCTATATAGTATCTACGCCAAGTCTGCCACCCTTAAGAGCAAGCAGTGCAGAGCTCTAGATCCCCATAGGCCACTCTGGGTGGAAGCCAAGGAACAGCCTACCAAGAGGTAGAAGAAATTCACCCTTCCTATTCGGTGTCCCACTTGGTCAGCTGAGCCACAGAGCAGCTAGTCTCTGGTATTCAGATCATTGCCTACAAGTTGCATTCATTCCCCACTAGCTTGATGCTAATATCTGAACCAGGCCTTGACTGTTGCCCTGAGGCCAAAATAAAGTACCTGCAACCATACAGTCTCACCTATGTCTGAGCAGACCTACCACATTCTTCTGAAGGCCTATTTAGGCTCAGGATACCCACTTCTACCACACCATCTCATGAATTTTGCTAAAAAAAAGTCACCGAATCTTCCCAATCCTTAGCATCTTTATCGAATCATGACCTTAATCTTATATCTGTTTAGGGACCTGGATTTGTGAAATATTTGCTGTGAGAGATCTGGGAATGCAAAGGATGAGAGATGTGTTCTCAGTTTGATAGACAGTCATTTACCTATTGACTGCTGCACGCCAACAGAAACATCACCACCTCCAACAAAAACTACCACACAAACCAAGCCCTGTGTCAAATTCTGTCTCTATAACACCAGGTACAAGGGAAGAACATCAAGGAAACGTTTCAAAGCATCTGTGGATAAAAATAACAATGACCATGACCTGGAAGCTCCTTTGGACTACTCAAGCCATGAGTAAAAGTGATGTGTGTCACAGACAACCTAGTATGCATTGTCTGTCTATTGTAAAGGTGTCTCTTACACCAGCCTTTGCTGTGTCGCAAAGTGAGCCTGAGGGAGTACAGCATATGAGGCAGGGTCACATAGGCATATGTATATTGACATAAACAAATAATTACCACACTGAATATAGTAGCAACATCTAGTAATCAAAGCAGACTCTCTTAGGAAAGGGAGAGTTGTGTGCATCTCCTAGCAGAACCAGAGGATGTTTTTCCTCTCAGTCCATGCAACCCGAGTCTAAGGATGCAGAGGGCATCTCCAGGAAGGCCAGTGATAAGTAGAGGAGGGATTCTAAGCTAGAGAGAGGAGTGCATTTGAATGCACAGAGGAGCAGAAGCAGACGGCATGTCTGGGATACCACACCCCTGCTGGTACTTAAGAGTGAAGACATTGGCGTGAGACATTACATTTAATAACAATGAATCATTCAGAATTGAGAGAGTTGTCTAACCTTTTCATTCCCCCCACACACATCTTCTTCAGGAGACTGTCTCAGCCAGCCTCGAAGAAGGCTCTAAACACTTCTTTTGTGGTAGGGGGCACTGAATGCCCTGTGCATGCTAGGACCCTGTGCATGCTNAGTGTCTACCACTGAGTTACACTCCCAGCCCCAAACACCTCTCTTGCAAGCCAATTTTCCTTCTTAAAAAGCAGGTTTTGGGGGCCAGGCAGTAGTGGAGCACACCTTTAATCTCAGCACTAGGGAGGCAGAGGCAGGTAGATCTCTTTAAGTTCAAGACCAGCCTGGTCTACAGAGCAAGTTCCAGAACAGCCAGGACTACACAGAGAAACCCTATCTCGAAAAACAACAACAACAACAACAAAAAGCAGGTTTCCGGCTTAGAAGGCTGTTTTGATGTTTTGTTTTGTTTTGTTTTCACTGTGTAGCTCAGTCTGGACTCCAGTTCATGATCCTCCTACTTCAGCTTTCCAAGAGCTGGCAGTACAGGTGTGTGCCATTGCATAGGTAACACCGTCTGTCTACAGAATTTGCTTTGAATATATTTAGTCTTCTACTTATAGCAAATGTCATTGATTTTTTTCACTTATAGTAAGGATATGAATTTTTTCCTAAACAAATTTGCTAATGGGTGTTTTAAATAATAAGTACAGAAAAATAGGAGTTAGTCATATACATGGTAATTGCAGTTAGAATTATGACAATGGTCAGAGGTTTTAGAATACTGTCTAGGAGACAGGTCAGGAGCTCCCTGTTATCATAAAAAAAGGATAAAGTATAAAAACTTAGGCATTCCTGTCGCCTCCCTTTTTTTTCCTAACTGTCCTGGAACTCTCTTTGTAGACCAGGCTGCCTCAAACTCACAGGGATCCACCTGCTATTGCCTCCTTGTGGAGATCCACAGAGGCTTCCTAGTGAGACCTTATCAAGGTCTGAGAGTCTGAGCTTGCTTTACCCAGCAGGGCTGTGTAAGGAGATGATTTATCCATGGGCGTGTTTACCNGGTGTTTGNAAGGGTCCACACTTGGCTATATGGTATGCTTTGATCTTGCAACGGGGAGGTCTTTTGCCTTTCCCCTTGGTATATTATAAAATGCTGGGCTGTTGGGTATTGACCTAGGCCCTCCCGAAGCTATCCTGTGTCTCTGTCTTTCTCCTCGTCAGCTAGGACGAGCTACTCTCTCCTCCACCCAAGAACCCTCCAAAAGATAGGAGCACATTGGAGCTAGACCCCTCCCAGAGCCCCATACATCCTGAGTGCTGGGATTAAAGGCATGCACCACCACTGCCTGGCTCCTGGCTCCCTTTTATATTTTCTAGCTGGGTGGCTTCCAGGACAAATGCTCATACTCTTCAAGTCTCTGTCCCCTTAGCTTCCTATTGCAGATCCAGTTTACAGGAATATAAAGAATAGAGACAATAAATGTNAAGGTCATTTGAACATAGATATAATTAACTTTGTTTATAACTTTTCAACATGATTTTCAAGGTTAACCAGATTGACCCAATTTCTCTAATTCTGTTAGACTGCAGGTCTGAATAGCTGTAATTTTCCTTAGAANGGAATCATTTTTCCATTAACATATATAAGAAGTTAATAACACAGTATAATGCTCCCAGCTATTCCTTGGCCACCCAACATGGTTGTAAACTCAGGAGGTGACCACCTACCCAGCCCTAGTCTCATGTCCCCATACTGGGTCCTCATGTTCTTCTGTAGGCACANTTTTGTAGCACTTTCAAAATAAAGCTTCAGCAGCTGGTTGTGATGGTACATGCCAGTGACCCCAGCACTTGGGAAGTAAAGGCAGGAGACGATCAAAGACAGTCTTGGCCAACCTGGGCTATATGAGACTGTCTCAAAATACCAAAATACCAGCCTGGGGAGATGGCTCAGTGAGAAATGCACTTGCTGTGCAAGTTTGAGGAGCTGAATTCTGATGCCCTGAACCCATGTGGAAAGCTGTGCTCAGCAGTGAACACCTATAATGCCAGCACCCGGAGGCAGAGAGAGGCATCCTGAGGGCTTGCTGTCCAGCCAATCTAGTCAAAACAGCCAGCTTCAGTTTCAATAAGACTATCTCAAGAAATAATAATAACAATAATAACAACAATAGCAATAATAATAATAATAATAATAATAATGTGGAAGAGAAACTAAGAAGAGACATCTTGCTCTCAACCTCTATAGCCTCCTTGTCCATCCCATGGCCACCCACACACAGCACACACTCATACATATATGTGTATTACATCATATACTCTCTTCATACACACATAAATACACACAACACAGAGAAAAAATAACTTACTAAATAAGTAAACAATAAAATAAACTTCCAAAAAGAAAAAGGCCCACAGGATTATTTAAGCAACATAGCCACCTCTCTACATACACAATACACAATACATACACAATACTCAGAAGGAGGAAGAAATCAGTGGACCCCCCCACCAATGTCAGCCACTCTTTCCTCCTCCCCCATGGAAGAAGCTTGTGACATTGCTACTGGGGTGAGTAAAGACTGTGGGTACCACCATATGGTCCTCCAACTTTCCACTTTAAAACCAAGTGTGTGCTGAGAGGAAATGCAGAAATGGCTTTGGTCAAGTGTGACACCACACCTGAGTGACAGGTAAATGGGACTAGCCNGCTCCCTTAGTGCAGAGAGCCTGATCTAGCATTTGTTAAACTGACNTAAGTAGGAGCCTGAAAGCAGNTTCCNCACAAATCATAATCTGTCTTTTTCCAAATGAGGCTTGAGCTTTGGGGAAAGGGACCACTAGGGGATTTCCTTCTGTGGTCCTTTTTTTCTGTTTCCGGGAAGTATATCACTAACTGGGTCATCTCCTACCACAGAGGAAAAAAAAATTAAGAAAGACCCTGGCCATCTCCTGACTAATTCTGCCCATTCTAGTTAAAGCACAGCACACAAATGCTTATGGCTGGTCACCTTCAGTGTGGTGACAGATCTGCCCTTTACATTTATATTTTATTGCCATGCTTCTAAATAAACTACTGGATCTAAATGGGCCATATGTTGTTATTTCTTCTAACAATACAGTACAATCATAAAAGCAGTTTTTAGGTATGGAGAGTGTAATCAGTGTAATGAACACACATGTTTTCAAATGAAAATAACCTGACATTTTAAACAGGTTTTTAAAATGCTTATACACCCACATGCTGTTGGAAACTGTAGCTTTGATTGGCTAAAAGGACTGAAAATTGTTGTGGTCTGTCCCCTACCCACCACATACGAGAAATTACCCCTTATATCTAAATGAGCTCATCAGCCCATTAATGATCTGATTATGGTCATGGAAATGTTCTTCATTTTGCAAATCCTGGTGACATTAACATAATCACAGAAACATGCAGGAAAACAAGTGTGTTTCTAGGGTGTGAGATTTCATCTACTGAGCTATGAAGAGTTTCAAAAATTGTCTTTGAAACACTGAAAAAATTATCAAAGCATCAAAGAGTAACAACAGAAGAAAGCAAGATATGCCCCCCCTCCCCAGAACATTTGCTCATCTCAGGATCCAAATGTTCCAAGTTCAAGTAAACCCTCCCAAGCCTGCCTGTTTCTCTGATTGTCAAGTGTGAATAACTACAAGCTGGATCCGACCTGTGCCTATGAAAACATGTAAACCAGCAGAAACACATTTCCTAAGCATGGGAAAGCCACACCCAGAAATAAGCACCAGTTATTTTTAAAGTTAGCACAAACAAAAATAATACCTGTTCTTCAGCTCTTTGGGTTCTCAGCGTTGATAAGTACTTCCTAAGCGAGTGGAGAGGATACTTTTTGAAGGAAGAAAATCTAGATGGAGGCAACAAATTCTCCATAGTGAAGGAAGCCANAGGGTCCTTGTCTGCCCCTCCCTGCCGGCAACCAAACACAATGAGAAACTTGGCCTCTGACGCCTAGAGGGTTGTTTGACGCTCCAACACTTCCACTGCAAACAAAGCAGCCGTCCGTCTTATATCCCTGTCTTTGGAGTTCCTGGAGAAAGTAGACAGCTGAGTATGGTCAATTATCTAGAAGTCTCCAGAAATGCAATGCCCAGGGGCCAGAGCCCGGGGCCAGAGCCAAGAAGAAGTTTGGGGCTGGTCCACAGAATGAATGTAAACAGCCCAGTGACAGAGATGTGACTGGCTGTCCTATTTTGAGCAGCAGTGCTCTGTTGCAAGCTATGTTAATATTAGCTAGCTGGTGACTTTCCATACCCACAAACTCTCGTGAGGTTTAATTTTAATTCTTCTGACAGTGTTCCTGGTTTGTTTTTTGGTTTTTTTTTTAGAGGGCATGACATGTGGTTTTCCCAGTTTCCTCTTAGATTTCTTTGTCATTATCAGCACACACAACCTTCGGCTGTGTTTCAGCTCAAAAGTGTTGACTCTTTCAGCCTTGAGAAGCACTGTTTCAGAGGACTTCTTTTTTGAAACTGAACAAATCACACACACACACACACACACACACACACACACACACACACATTCAGGGGCATCATGGAGTTGGCCAGCTCTGTGGACACTCAGTGTTCTCTGCGGTACATTATGCTACATGCCAGCAACCAGATACTTTGCATTAATTGGACAATGGCTGCAAACAGATCCTTTTCTGAGTTAAAAGGCTTCTTGCCTTGAATCCTTATCGCAAATCCACAGGCTGAATTTGGAACCATTAAATTTCCTCAGGCTTTCTCTTGAGTGTTTGGGAGAGCATACTTCTAACTATTATAAAAAGGATTCATGCTTTCAAAGGAAGGAAAAAGGGGNGTAGAAAAGAACACAACAAGAGGTCTGTGGTCTTAAAAGATAGGAAATTATAAATTTGAAAGTTCATTTTCTTTGTCATCTATAGAGGTCACAGCGCTTGTAATCTAAGTCCTCAGACCTCCCCTCCATACCATATGAGTGTGTGAATGTGTGTGTGTGTGTGAGTGTGAGTGTGTGAGTGTGTGTGTGAGAGTGTATGTGTGTGTGTGTGTGTG
>LZPO01108017.1:93176-105719 GCA_001675575.1 Neotoma lepida | reverse complement strand
GGGTTGGTAAAATATTCCCACTACAGAAACAGTGTCTTATCTTCCAGGATTCAAGCAAAGATGCAGAATCCTGAGAAGCTGTTCTTTGTGGTGCTTCTGGGAGTCCAGGGGGGAATGGAGGGGTCAGTGGCTGCATCCTCACAGCAGCTTCCTGGTCCATGGCTATCTCTGCATGCCCCAGCCCCCAGCAAGTTCGTCTCCTATTTCTCCTGGTTTCCCTCACTTGCAACTAAGAACAACTGGTCCTTTGAGAATGACAAAAGCCTGGCTGCCAGCAACGCCCTGCTCTGTGCAGATACTGTCTCCAGCATCTAGAGGAGGTACAGAAACAAAGACAAGAGACGACAGGTATTTAGCCTTCAACAAACACTGTCTAGTTGGACAGATAAGAAGCCAGCAATCATACATGTGCAAGTGTCTGGTGGCATATATCTGTAATCCCAGCACTCAAGAGGCAGAGGCAGGGGGATTAGGAGTTCAAAACCAGCCTTGGATGTATGAGATCCTGTCTCAAAAACAAAACAACCAACAAATCCTGTAATATACTCACATCTTTAATTTACATATATAAAGTCCTTTATGTAAGCATTAGCTTTCATAGGCTTGGATCAGCACAATGACCTATATAGGGAATTCTGCTGTCTAAGGTTTGCACAGGAAGAACCCGAGGCCTGGGAATGTTAATATTCTCAAAATACTACAAAACTAGGTAATATTCCCAGAATGCTTCATTGGGGACAGACCATCAAGACAGATCCCATTGTGTCCACTCTGCCGTAGACTCTTCCCATCAGGGCTCCATTCANGATAGCCCTGCTGACATCCACAAAGAAATCAGGACAGGACTTGGACAAGCCACTTGGGCCAAATCCAGCCAGCCAATTCTCTTTGCAAATAACCATTATTAGCTGGAGCACAGCCACAGCCACTCGCTTGTGGATTATCTATGGCTGTTGTCAAGCTCAGCTGCCACAGACCATTTGGCCTTCAAGACCTTTTCAGAGGAAGTTGGCAAATGTTGGGCTAGAACACAGTTTCAAATAATTAACTTCATTGACTTAAGTGCTAAANGGTCTCCTCCTACCTGGCGTCATTTGATCTGTACTATGTTAGAGGTGTTAATACTGTGATGATAAGTCTTGGTGTACTACGGAGCAGGATCATGATAGTAATTAGTAATAGCCCATTACTATTGATAATGTTGTAATGGCCATCATCAATGAGGGCCACCCAGGCTCTGGGGTGAATGCTTCACTAACATGGTGTTACGTGCCTGATTCCAGGTTCATGGGGTTCAGTAAATAGAGCAAAGAGGTGGTAAATGGCAAAGCTAAGCTAGAGTTCTCCCTCATCTGTCACCTCCAGGACCGAAGCTCTGGCTCCCCCTGCTTCTACTGCTCTCCTCTCCCATCACAANGAGCAAGCACCACGACACTAGTTTTCTCTGCTTCTGGGAAGTTGGCAGATAACCATGACCACATGAAGAAATCTGGTAGCAATGAGACACTGAGTACCAGGTTGCTCAGAGGAGGGCAGTTTGGGTGTGACAGGTGCTTCCTTCACCAAACTAGGTTCCAGTTGGTAATTAACAAGGTCACCTGCTGTTTTCTCAATGGAATGTGTTGACAAACCAAGGTAGCACTGATAGACAGCTAGCACACAGTGGAAGGAAACAACTCCCAAAAGTTGTCGACTGGCTTCCACGTTTGGCCTGTGGCATGTACTTGTCTACTGGTCTACACACACACACACACACACACACACACACACACACACACACACACACACACACACACACACACACACACTAAATGAAAGTTTTGAACTTCAGCTGTAAGACAGAGACTCCCTATTCTTCCCACACCAATGCAGCAAAAGGGTAGGGCATGATTCTTCTCACAGAGGACTGAAAATAGAGGTGTCTTATTTTGGGATGCCTGCATCTGGAAAGCTTTGAGTTCATGACTGCGGGGCTAAGGCCTGTGTACCTGAGTTCTCACTGACTCCCTGTAAGCCATCACTCTTGGGTCACGAGAAGGCTCAGCCTTCCAATATCAGGTGACCAAGGACATAAACAACCTCACAATCTCTCTCTGTAGCCCATAGATGTGGAGCTTGGTATGTGTCCCTGTCAGAGTCTAGGATCTCAGTCCTGAGGACAAATCTCCAATGTCAGCCGTATCATATGGCCTGTGGGGAAGGAGAACCTCCCATTCCTCTTGGTATCGTATCTTCCTGGTCACAGAGTAGGTGGTTGGAAAATAATATGGTAGACCATGGCACATACAGTCTCAGGGGAGCTGAAGCAGATGGGCATGTCTGTGTTTGCCCGTTACTCAGGCAGGGATTCCCTGGACTCTCATAGNATAAGGACCAGGGTGAGATTTTGGCCCCTAAAACCCAGAAGAGTACCCTGGGTCTCCTATACTCTCCAGATTATAGTAATTTATATTAGTATGTGTATTCATGTGTGTGTGTGGGTTTGTGTTCATGTAAATGTGTGTGTATGTGGGGTGGGTGCACATATGTGCACATGTGAATAGAGGTCAGATGTCAACCTTGGATGTCATTGTTCCTCAGGAACCATCCACCTTGTATTTTGAGACAGGGTCTCCCATTGTCTTGGAACTACCTATTAGGAGAGTCTGGCTGGCCAGCAAACCTCAGGGGTCTGCCTGCCTTTGCATCTCCAATGCTGGGATTACTTAGTGTGTACCACCATGCCCCTCTCTTTTCTGTCAGCTCTAAAAATGGAATTCAAATTCTCAGCTTGCAGGGCAAGCAATTTATTGACTGAGATAGCTCCCCACCTCCAATAGTATATTAGTAATATGGTAAGAACAACTGTATCTGTGACAAGAGCTNTTGTTCATTTGCTGTGATTCAACCTAAGTGCCCTCAGTGGCTTTTTGTTGTTGTATGAAATTCCTGAAAGGATCAGCTTATGGAGAGGAAAGGCTTATTTCGGCTCACAATTTTGGAGGATTCAGTCACTGGTTAGTTGGACCCATGCTTTTGGGCCTNCGGTCAGATAAAACATCATGACAGAAGCATGCACAGAGAGGCCCATTCAAGAGATAGCCAGAATAAAAGACAGAAGAGGGATTGATGTCCTGCAGTCCCCTCTGGGGGCACGTACATGGAGGGCATCTGGGCGATCCCACAAGGCTGCCATGAAGGAGTTGGGTGGATCGTATCTTTGCCTGGACACTGGGCTGAAGAAGAATCCACTTCTGAGCTCCCTTGGATTGTTGGAGAAATTCATTTCCTTATACAATATGACTGAGGATCCTAGCTTCTTATTGGCTCTTAGCAACAGAAGTCCTTTATATCCCTGCGCCTGCCCACTGTCACCTCACATGGCCCTCTTCACAGGCAGATCATATAGTTTTTCTGAGACTAGGAGGACATCCCTGTGTTTAGTAAGAAGAGCTTTTTTTTTTTGCAGTGCGGGGGCAGAAGGGGGGCAGATTGTTTTTGGAAATAGGGTCTGATATAGTCCAGGCTGACCACAAACTCATTATGTAGCTGAGAATGACATTGAACTCCTGATCTTCCTTCATGTACCACCCAAGCACTAGAATTACAGGCTTGAGATTACACGATGTACAGTTTAAGATAAAATCTTGTTGTGTTCTGTGAGATAGGTTCTTGCTATGTAGCCCAGGCTGGATTTAAACTTTACTATGTAACCCTAGTTGGCTTTCAATTTATAATGTGTCTGCCTCTGAGTGCTGGGAGGGTAGGCTGGTGCCTCCAGGCCTGACTCAGATGGGATCCTTTACAGGTATCAGAGCCATCAGGGCAGGCCAGCCTCTTAGCACTTTCATCATATACTGTGGCATAACAGAAGCAGTGACAGCCCATCAGGTTCGCCATATTCTGTGGTTTCCAGCCAGTCACAAGCCCTATTCACTCTCAAGGGAAGAGGATTACACCAAGTGAAGGTCACTGAAGGTCAGTTAAGCCTCCTGTAATCACAGCACTGCTAAGTGANGGGTCAGGGATCAGAGCTATGTGGACTCTGCCTCCCTGCAGCCCTAGCTTCCTTTCTTTCCCTATCTGCTTCTGTTACTGCATGAACTGTCCAGTTGCATGAATCTCAAATGCTGAGGACTGCAGGCAGCTTTCCCTTGCCTCCAAGGTCACACTTAAAAGCTTTTTAAGACCAAGACCCGCCAGTTCGCTAAGAACAAACTCATTTAAAGTGATTTTGTTTGTTTGTTTTTGTCTATCTTGGCATGTTTGTTTGAGATTGGATCTTAGATAGCCCAGGTTGACCTCAAACTCAACCTCCCTTCTGACCCTCCTTCCCCCACCTCCTGAGTGCTGGATTTGTAGGTGTGCACCACCACACAAAGCACTGGGGATCAACCCAAGGGTCTTGTGCATGGTAGGCAATCACTATACCAACTGAATTGCGTTTTCAGCCCAGGAGAAGGCTTGGAACAAGTCCTGCTTGTTCTGGAATATAATTGACGTGGAAACTAGTCTTGTCAAGAGAATCTAGGTAGTTTAGAGTCATAAAACAAGGAGCAGAGCCACAGATCAAACCCTAGCTGGTGTTTCATATAAATCCAATGATGTGCTGCCTGGGGCTGAATTCTGTTTTTCCCCAGGACAGCTTCAGCAAACTTGCAGAAATGTTTAACAAATATTCAGGGAAGACTTAACGCCTCTTTTCCATTTAAATCAGTTCAGAAATATTCATGTCTGCATAGAGTTTGAATTCCTTTCCCAGCGGAATCCAGTAAGGGTAGCTGGGATCCGAAGCCTCTATGAAGAAAATCACAAATGCGTGCCTCTGTCAGAGCGCCAAATCATCTTTTGATTTCTGGGGAGACAGACTCTGCTACTAATCCCTCACAACAACCTTTGCCACATGTCTGTGANTGATATCTTAGCTCTCCTCTGTTTTAATTTTCTACACAGTCATACAGTGCAGATCTGATGCGGTGAGCAGACTCCATAGAGAGCATTGTCTACTGTTTATTAGTTTGTGATGAAAAACAACCCTACAGAAACATAAAGCCAGCGCTACTCCTGAGTCTGAGGCAGACTGGGGGTTCATTCAGACTCATAAAAGAAAGGCTCAAAGAGGCAATAGCAACCCAAGCTGGTCTTGAAAGAGAACAAAGATCGCCGAGATCACTTTAATAAGTGCACTAAAGTATTGTGTTGTCTTTTTTTATCATGATTAAGTTAGGCAGCCCCAATACCATTTTTAATATGCCAGCACATTGTACAGCACCGCCATCAATCATAGAAGAATAATGTGGCGGTAAGGAAATGACATGGGGGAAAGCATGGAATTTAGTAGAGCTGAATTTATTAAGTTTTGGGGAAGCAGACATCAAGAATGCATGCAAAGTTCAAGTCCATAAAGCACAATTGTACATATGAGGGATAAGATATTTACTTTTGGCTACCAAAACTTGGAAAAAATACATACAATTTCAGAAGCATATTATTTTTTGAATTGGGGAAAATATTTCATCAGATTAAACCAACATAGTAAATGGAGAGAAAATATTCAGTATTTTATGAAGCTAAAAGTTCAGATTCTACAAAAGAAGGGCAATTGAGATGGGTTTGTAGGAAGATGCTAGTGACCTCCAGCTGTCCCTTTATGTCACAGTCCCATAGTGGGCAAATGGGATTGTCCTCTTGGAAGGTGGGTCTTGATTCCCACCAAGTCCTTTGGAGCTCACTGGAGTTGGGACAGAGCTTGACTGCCGAGGGCTGGGAAGCTGGGGGTTAGCGGGAAGTGAAGAAGAAGGGAGGCAGGAGAGGTGTGGATGTGGGAAATTTGGAACCCATATTGTTAGATGAAAGGGAATCATGGTGGGTTTGTAAAGATGGAAGCTAAGATGAAATTTCCCTTCATAGAAGCTGTTAGGAGAGAGAGGTACAAGGTCATAGCCACAGACTGCCATGATGAAGCCTTGAAGTGACCCAACATTAGGTGAGTTAGGACACCCAGCTATAGACAGCACAGTGTGGTTTGAAGGAGACAGAGCCTCCAGTTCAAGAATATCAGGAGAAATACAACATCATGGCCCTAGGCAGCTGTCATGAAGACTCTTGAAGGAAGACTAGGTCCCTTGGTTCCCTTCAGATCCTAAGGACAAAGGAAGTTCCCCTGACTTAGAGGTTTTCAGATATGTAGAGGGCAAGTTCCATAGCATGTGACCCAGCCTGTGTAAGGAGTCATGGAGACAGGCACAAGGAGGGACCATAAACTTATCCTGCAAGATGGAGGCAGGTCTATTTAATTGTGTGTCTAGAGAAGTGTGGCCTGGTTTCTGAGAGAAAGTGTTAGAATCTGTAACCTAGCATATATGACAGTGCACTAGAGAAAGAACAGGTAGGAAAGACACCACCCTCTATCCCTCTTCCCCATCTTTCCCAGTTCAATACTGGTAAGACTGTGGAAGACAGAGAAAAAAAAAAAAAGAATGTGATATAGGTGACTGCTTGACCCATCAGGATACCCTCTGCTTTGATGGAAAACTAAACTGAAGCAATATCACCCAAGTCTCTCACAAAACAAGAAGCCTGGAGGAAGCAGATTCCAGGGTTTGCTCAGCAACACAACATGAGCTGGCATTCTGAAGTTTCCTCGGCATCCCCCATCAGCTGCAAGAGGGAAGCTGCTGTTCCTCTAGTCACATCCTCCTGTGGTGCAGCACGGGGACAGGGAGGGATGAGTCTTCCAGGATCATGAGGAGCTGAAGCATAGCAGAACTGGAAACAAAATAGAGAAGTAGAGGAGACACCTGCAAACGGTAGCAAAGCGCTCTAATCATTCCACTTGATAGAAGCCATTATTTCCAGGAAGCCAAAGGAAAACCAATCACATGCAATTTCCTTCCAATTCAAAAATTTGGTTGTGTAGAAAACTCCTAGATGGGCCAGGCAGGGGCCAGACGAAGCTTGACAGGGTGTCAGTTAAGGCTGTCCTCGGAGCTATGAGTAAAAGCGACACCATGGCTCAGTCTGAACACTTCAAAAAGGAGAGAGGATTCCACTCTCATTATAAAGCTTTTAGTAGAAACCAAATTTCAATTGCACAAAGGCTCCCAGGATAATTCCCGTCTGCCACCCTGTCAGCGTCGCTTTTCTGATGCCATTATCGCACCTTTCTTGTTCGGGCNACACCTTACTTTTTAACCTTTTTTTCCCCCAATCTCATTTTAGGCCTCCACTTTTTTCTGTCTAACTCTATGCTGATGTTGGCTCAGTTCTCTGGGAAATAGACAATTTCACTATGAATAAGAAGTTGTTAGACCAAGCCCCAATGAATACAGTCTGTCAGAGGAAAAGAATCCCAGCATGCAGCTGTGGTTTGCAAACTCTTCAAAGTCCTCACATGTTCCCAAGTCAGTCGTGACAGGCACAGATGAGATTCCTGAGAACTGCTGACCTTTCAGTGGAGTGAGGCTGTGAGAGCAAGGCTCTGGGCTCAGCCAGCCTTGCTGCCCAGCTTTACTGCTTGTCCCATGCAGATCTCAGCAGACAAGGAATATATGGGGCTTCAGTTTTATCACCTGTGAAGTAAGAATGATACTATGAGCTCCCTTAAAGGGGTGTCCTGGGATTAAATGAATTAAAAATCTCTGGACTTAGCCAGAGTAGAGGCACACACCTTTGATCCCAGCATTTGGGAGGCAGAGGCAGAGGCCGATGAATCTCTGAGTTTGAGGCCAGCCTGGTCTACAGAGTGAATTCCAGGACAGCTATNGTTACACAGAGAAACCCTGTCTTGGAAAACAAAACCAAAATTCTCTGTACTCTAGTGACGTGCTGTCCCAATCACTATGCACCAATGATGTCTAAGTCACCATCATCTATATGAATGCAGCCTCCTGACTAGTCTGTCTTTACTTTTGCGCTCCATGTAGCAGCAGACATCTTTTTATAACATATGTCAGTGATGTCACTCTCCTGCTCACCACCTTAAAGATTGAGTCACTTGAAAACGCAGGTCCTCTGAGAGGCCCTTGCCACCCTTCATGCTCCCACCTCTCCTGTCCTCTCTGCTCTCCTTTCATGTGAGCCATCTNTTCTCTCANTTTGTCCCAGCCATGCTGGTCTCTATGCTGTCCCTTGAATATCCTGGCTCTTCTCATTAAGGCTCTGACTGTTCCCACTTGTCCAGAATGTTCTTCCTTCAGATTTCTCCATGGCTCCCTCCATCAACCTTCCCCTGCTTTTGGACAACTTTATTGAGATGATGCTTACATGTCATAAAATGCAACTTTTAAATACACAGTGTCTTAGTTACTTTTTTGTTGCCATGATAACCCATCATGACCAAGGTGACTTATAGAAGACAGTGTTTGGTTCGGGCTTTGATTTCAGAGGGTTAGAGTCCATGATGGCATAGTGAGGGAACAGCTGAGAGCTAATATCTGGACCCAAAGTAGGAAGCAGAGAGAGAGAGAGAGAGAGAGAGAGAGAGAGAGAGAGAGAGAGAGAGAGAGACATGGCCCCTCAAACCCAAGTAAACACACAGAGGCTTATATTATTTTAAGCTATGGCCTAATGGCTCAGGCTTCTCATTAGCTAGCTCTTACATCTTAAATTAACCCATTTTTATTAATCTATGTTTTGCCATGTGGCTCATGGCTTACCAATACCTTAACATCTTGCTTCTCTTGGTGGCAGCTAGCAACGTCTGCTCAGCTCTGCTTTCTTCTTCCTCTCTCTAGTTAGAATGTCCCACCTAACCTTAGTCTGCTCCACCATTGGCTAACAGCTTTATTTATCAACCAATCAGAGCAACACATATTCACAGCATACAGAACAACATCACCATCATTTCCCTGATGACTAATGAGGTTGAGCCCTTTTCATATGCTTGCTGCTTTGTTCGCTTTCTTTGGGAAAATGTCTATTCAAATTCTAGTTCTCGTGAGATCTTAATTCCATGACTTTTCCTTCTTAGTCCCCTCCCTAGACAAAGAACCATAGGCAAATAATGACTGCTGAGAAAGAAAACTAGCCTCTCCCATGGATGAACCTCCATACTGACTTAATACAAAGCCGTCAGCCCTGCAACTATATATACACAAACAACAAAAAATAGATCCAGCAGGTTATATTTATATATTTGTGCATACTTATACATGCATGTGTACACACACATACATATGTTTGTAACAATAATAATAAAAGAAAAGGAGACTAACAATTTGAGAGTGGGGACAAAGTAGGGGCTGAAGGCAGCAAAGAAAAGGGAAAGTAATATAATTGTTTTAATAAAAAGGTGTTTTTAAAATAATCTTTTAGAAAGAAGTTTTAATATATTCTGGAAACAAGTCCTTTGGAGGTATAAAAATATGACATGTAATTTGAAAATATTTTCTTTGAATCTATGTGTGATCTTTTCATCCTTTGTTTTGTTTGTTTTCTCCTGTTGCTGGGGATCAAAGCATAGTGCATGCTGGGCAAGCTCTCTGCTGGTAGGCCACATTCCCATTTTTCGCTTTCATGATGGTATACTTTAAAGTGAAAGAAGATTAAGCTTTGATGAAGATACATTTATTAATATTTTATGTTACTGTTAGTGCTTTTGATATTGGATCTAAGAAATCATTGCCCAACCCACATTCATGAGTATTTCTACTTACATTTTATTGTGAGAATTTTATAACCTTAGTTTTTACATTTTAAGCTATGTTTCTTTTTTAGTTAATTTTTGTGTTTGGTATGAGGCTGGGGTCTAGCTTTATCTTTCTGCATAAGAATATTTAGTACCAACAGTCCCCTAAAAGACAGTTTGGTGGGGNCTGAGATGGCTCAGTGCTTANGAGAACTGGCTGCTCTTCCAAAGGATTCAGATTCAAATCCAGCACATGAAGGGGGCTCACAGCCACCTGTAATCCAGTTCCAGGCAATCTAACACTATTTTCTGGCTTCTTCGGTTACTAGGCATGCCTGGTGCATAGACATACATATAGGCAAAAACACCCATNCAGATAATTTTTTTAATTAAAGATTATTTCCCCCCATGGAATTATTTTGACATTTTCCCCCAAAATTAGCCTTAACTCTAAGAGTTTATTCTGAGTCCTTGGTGCAGACGTCTGTCGTTATGATCCAGGTTCCAACATTACAACTTTANTGTAAATTCTCCACGTCTGTCCTTTTACTGGCTGTTTTCTCTATTTCCTTCTTTTTTTAAAAAAAAAATTGCTATTGTTCTATTTTATTCTTGATCCTTTTTGCATTGCCATTCAAATTTAAGCACTGACCTACCAATGCGTTCCAGGAAAAAGCCAGCTATGATTTTGACAGAGATTTTAGTGACTCTGTTTAATCTGGAAAGTGTGATATTCTTAACTATGCTAAGTTTTACAATCCAGGGGTGTATATGTTAGTCTGTGAGGTAGTTTGAATGTAACTGGCCCCCATAAGCTCATAGCGAGTGGCACTATTAGGAGGTGTGGCTTTGTTGGAATGGGTATGGCCTTGTTGGAGGAAGTGTGTCACTATGGGGGCAGGCTTTGAGGTTTCCTANGCTCAGGGTACCACCCAGTGTCTCAGCAAGATGTAGGATGCTCAGCTACTCCTCCAGCACCGTGTCTGCCTGCATGCCACTGTGCTCCCCATCATGATGATAATGNACTAAACCTCTGAAACTGTAAGCTGCCATTTCAATGAAATGTTTTCCTTTTAAGAGTTGCTGTGGTTGTGGTGTCTCTTCACAGAAAGACAGTCTGTTTGACTTTACTGCAACAAATATCTGAGATAGTTAACATATAAAGAAAAAAGGGTTGTTTTGACTCCTAATTTGGGGAGTTCTAGTGCAGGGCATATTGCTTTGTGCCCATGTGCAGCTGGTACATCTTGACCAGAGGATNTGGTACATCAAAACTTATCACTCCACAGCCAGGAAACAAAAGAGAGAATGGGCAGAGACCAGGGCCCCACCATCCCCTTCAAAGGAACTCTCCCACTGACCTAAGGACTGAAACCAGGCCTGATCTCTCAAAAGCTCCGCCAACTCATAATCCTCCCAGCCTTCGGACCAAGCCTTAACCACAAGGGACTTCTGTGGAAATTGACCATCCAAACTAAAGCAACATGGGGATATCTTCCTGTTGACTTCAGTTTTCTTTAAATTCTTTCATCAATATTTTGGTAGTTTACAATGTTCAAGCCTTATGTTTTTATAGTTAACCTTATTCNTAAGTATTTCTTTCATCTTTTGCATACTAACCAATGGAATTGATTTCTTAATTTTTGGATTGTTAATTGCTAGCACATGGAAATGCAGTTGAGTAGTTTTGTTGATGTTTTTGTTGTTTTGATCTCGTATCCTGAAAAGTTGCTGAATCACTTTTAGTTCTAGTCAGTTTTTAGTTGACTTCTTAGGATTTTTCTGTATACAAGATATATCACCTACACATGTTTTCTTACTTTTTTTCTTTATGTCTTTTATTTTCTTTTCTCTTTAGGATTTTAGAGACAAGGTCTTGCTAAGAAGCCCATACTGGTCTTGAACTCATGGCAACCCTCCTGCCTCAGCTTTCTGAGTACTGGGATTACAAGCATGCAGCATCATACTGGGCTTAATTTCTAATATGGATGCCTTGTATTTCCTTTTCTTGTTTAATTGTCCTGACTAGAACCTCCATACAATGTNAAATAGAAATAATTACAGTGGACTCCTTGCTTTATTCCTGATTGTCTTAGTCAGTGTTCTATTGCTGGGAAGAAACACTATGACCAAGGCAACTTTTACAAAAGAAAACATTTACTCGACAGCCTGCTTACAGTTTCAGATTAGTCCTGATATGCCAATGAATTCGCTTTGTCCCCTNTGTTCCTTTGCTAACACATAGGCTTCCCAGGCCTGGTTTTTCTGTTTCAATTTGTTGCTGTTTTGACTGGTACACACCAAGTACATATACTAGTGCCGAGCACATAACAGAAGTTTAAGGGATATTTGTTGAATGAATATATTAATGCAAAGTCCTTAGAAGAGTTTTTTTTTAGTACTAACTGCTATCTAACTCTGTTTTCTTTATCCTGCGCTGAGAAAGCAGTTCTACCACAGTGCAGAAGTCCGTGGGTCACTGCCAAATATGCTCCTGAGGATCCTGGGTGCTTCTTGTTGTTGTTGTTACATCATTAGAAGCTTCNGTTCTTTATATATAAGACAAACAAACTCCATATTTACCTTATAGCTGGCTTGAAAGGGGAGTAATATACGTGGTGTGTGATTTAGAAATCATGTCTCCCACTCAACAGTCTGATGACAGTCCCCGCTCTGTGCAGTACCCCCTGCATCACAGGGCTCCTATCTTCTCCTCCACTCCACCCCTACAGTGTGTCCTGTCTATCAGTTAGCTATTGATGCCTCAGAAGCTTCATCAAAAGTTAAAACAAATGTTTTCACTCACACTAGCAGTTCTCACTGGCCTTGGCTGCTTGGTTCTACACGTCTCTCCTGGTACTGTGCCTGCAGGTGTAGTCATTTGGTGGCTTAACTGGAGCTAGATAATCCAAGAAGCAGTGACAATAATAATCCCC
>LZPO01108017.1:71052-90180 GCA_001675575.1 Neotoma lepida | reverse complement strand
TATCATATCCCCTTTTCTTCTTTTAGAAAGAGATTTACTAAGACCTGTAACAATTTGTAACCAACCCCCCTTAAATGATAACAAATATCCATAACCCATCTTTTGGAAATGTGGGTGTTGTTTTTTCTAGACTGCTTCCTGTTGTCTGGGGGCACTGGAATCTTTGAGGAACCTTGAAAAAATCAGAATAATTGTTAAGTCTAGCTGTAGTATTCTGTGAGGCTGGATCATCTCANTCAGCAGCCTTTAAGATGCTCTGGATGCTGGATCACCTGGTCCATCATTTTTACTGGTGTCTGGTCTCCTTGCTCTGAAAATACATAAACTTTTTTTTTTGTTGTTTTGTTTCGAGACAGGGTTTCTCCATGTAGTTTTGATGCCTCTCCTGGATCTCGCTCTGTAGATGTAGGCTGGCCTCGAACTCACAGAGATTCACCTGGCTCTGCCTCCCGAGTGCTGGGATTAAAGGCATGCGCCACCATCGCCCAGCATAAACTTTTAAAGGTAACATACATATATGCATTAACACAAGTATAGACTATGCATTGTACACAAGTCAGCCAAAGAAGACTTTTTGTTTTATGTTTGAGCAGGTAAAATATACATCACATGTCTTGTAGTTCTTCTAGCAATACATATTTACAGTGTACAAAGATTGTTCCACAGCATTTATTCCACAGAGGTCTCCTATGCTCAAGGTACTCCCAGTGTTAGAGAACATTTCCTATTACCTGCAAGATGTAGGACTCTCAGGTACTTCTTCAGCACCATGTCTTCCTGAATGCCTCCATGCTCCCTGCCATGATGATAATGGACTGAACCTCTGAAACTGTAAGCAAGCCACCTCAATTAAATGTTTTACTTTATAAGAGTTGTCGTGGTTATGGTGTCTCTTCACAGCAATAGAAACCTAACTAAGACAATGCACAAATAGCAAAGTAAAAGTACAGGCCAGCTATGCTGTAGGAAGACATCCCCTTCTGGGTGACATTTACTCAAGAGCACCATCTGGAGTTTCTCTCTATNGGTCTAGGAGAGNTTGGTTACTAGGATTGGCAGGCTTGGGTTATGTGAGCCTTTGTTCACATGAACTGTGTATGTCCTTTCCCATGATGCTTCTAAATTTAATCATTTGCATTCCCAGTCATATATGTATAAGATAATATAAGTAAAGGATTTCCTCTAAAAGTTCACACAGAGAATAATTTCCCTTACTGAGCATGAAACCAATCAGTTCAGACTAGATGCACCACTTCCCCTAGTTCCCAGATATGTTCCAGGATGTGTTTGACCACGGATGTGTTTGATCACAGATGTGTTTGACCATGGATGTGTTTGAGCACACAAAGGGATCTACAGGGGTTACTAGGGAGCTATATGTCAGAATAAGTTTTCATATGATCAGAGCTGAATGCATACAGTTCTCAACCATAATGCTATGCATGCATACATTTTGTGTTTGGACCTATTTCTTTTTTGTCAGTGAGACAGGGTCTAACAAAATTCTTCATGGGGTGGCAGGTTGAGTTTGCCATCCTCCTGCCTCAGCCCCCTGAATTGCTGGGATTCCTGACCTATACCACCAGTTCTGGCCAAGTTACATGGATTTTTATGTGTCTGTGTACTAGAAAACAAACTTAAGCTTTTCAAGCCTATTTATTTATGAATATGCTTTGTCTACTCATACCCAAAAGACTGTTGTTAAAACAGGCCAATTTGTATTTCTGGGACTGTTGCTGGGTGCTGGGTTGGGATATTTTCGGTAGGGGAATCCTGGTAGAGATGACCAGAAGATAGCTGAGTGAGCATCGGAGTTTTAATCTGACTAAAGTGGAGAGTGAGTTGGAGATATATTTGAGTCAAGGTGATGCATTTATCTAATTATTCTTTATCAATAAAAACTTGGGAGTTAGATATTGGGGTAAGAACCTGAATGATCAGAGAAGTGGCAGAGAACAACCAGTGACCTCCTNTCTCTGTCGTTCCTCTATCCAAAAGGGCTAAGACCCTCTCTAAGCCCCAGCCTACTACTTCCTGCCTCTCTATCCTCAGTCCTCCAAAACTCTATTGTTAATTTTAGTCAGCTAGTAGCTAGCCCCGTCCTCTGATTTAAACCAAACTTTATTGTCAGAATGGGATCAAAATATCACACAACATCAAGGTCTCCTAGGTAATTAGTATTGGTAGACAAAGGACGATGTCTGAGGGCTGTCATGGAAAACCATACACATATCTGAATTAAGAATTGTATATAAACAAAGAAAATTCTGTGAGGGGATATACCTTTAATTCACCCCTCTTCCTGAAGAGATGGAGTTGCCTGCCTGATAAAAAACATTGAAGGCAGATGGGCAGGAAAGAGCATAGCAGGAGTTACTGTAGAGGAGTGTGACAAAGTGGGGAGAAGTGTCCTATGTGAGGAGTGTCCTCGAAATCCAGAGAGGAGAATGACAGGAGAGGAACTGAAGGCTGGTTTGTCACTTAGGAGAGTAGGTTTGAGTAGCAGTGGGTCGGAATAGTATGAAACAGTGAAAATGGAGATGTACATAAGGAGGCAGAGGGGAAAGAAAGGAGGAAGAAATAGCCCTCATGAGAAGATAGGGAAAAATACTGGTATTCACCAACAGATGCCCCNTTTACAGTGNTNTCTAGGAAGGCCATGACTATGTAGCTTGGAACAAGTTTCTTCATCCAGCAGTTNTAAGTACTTAATGAGTTGTTTTGTTTCCATTAATATGCTAACAGATCATTAAATGCTCCTAATAGTTTCTGCTGTATACTAAACACTCAAAAATGGAAATTCTCAGAATAAGATGTCATTATTTTTAGCATCANNNAACTATCATGAAGNACCACATGTTTGTACAACAGGAAAGTGAGTCTGAACTTGAAATAGACTTTAAAATCTCATCAGTACTAAAACCACAGAGGCAAATTAAATAAAGATTAGAGGAGAGCCAGGAGCATGGGNATTGGTGTCCTTAGCATTTGCTGTTATTTGTCGTCCTAATTACCGTCAANACTGTTANCAGATAGTGTGGTGGCTTAAGGTAGTAGGCGGCTGCACTTCTAACTGGAGGTGAAATAANCCCTCGCTCCTGGGAGGTGTTATTTCTTCTGACTCCAAGGAACCAGCTGCTCTATGAAAACAGTTAATTGGATTTTTCCCACTTCCCTCAGAGAAAGCTTCTCAAAGAGCCCATTCTCTTTTGCATTGGGAAATTCTACACTCAAAAATCTCCTTCTAGCATCCAACTATTCAAGGCTTTAAGAAAAGCCTGGTATTCTGACTACTGGGTTCCTACCCATGTGCCATTCTAATGAGAATACATATAAATGATTAGTGAATGCTTTTTCTGTAAGGCGGAAAGGCAAATGCTTTCAAAAAAGTTGATGAACGGCTAGTGAGATGGCTTGGTGGCAAAGGTACTTTGTCACCAAACCTGGTGACCTGAGTTTGATCTCTGGAACCCACACGGTGGAAGGAGAATTAATTCCTTCAAGTTGTCTGTTGATCTTCACACACACACACACATACACACACACACACACACACACACACGTGCACGTGCGCATAATAAAAATAGTTAAAATATTCTTTTGGGGTCTAATTGTGCCACTCTGAAATTCATTATATAAACCACACTGGCTTTGAACTCACAGAGATCCACCCATCTCTGCATCCCAAATGCTGGGATTAAAGATGTGCAACACCACATCCAGCAATAAAAAAATCTTAAAAAAAAAAATCAAATACAGTATGCTTGGTGGTAGAGTGCTTGCCTACCATGTGTGAGGCCCAGCACATAAAAACACACTCTGTCCAGGAACATAAATACAGGTATGTTTTTTTTAATTACCAACAGAAGTAAATGTTAAGATAACTCATGATTTTGTGAACTAGAGACCTGTATCAGACCCACCCAATCAAGTCTAAGATTTCTATCTATATTTTTGTTTTCTAATAGCTCACATGACCACCATGCACTTGGAATACAGTAGAACTGAATTTTACATTGTACTTAATTTTCATTCAGTTAAATTAAAAATTGATACTAAACAGTGATTAAAATTTTCTAAGTGTGCCTTGAAGAACTCAGATATGTGAATTTCCCTTTTCTTTTTTATCATTATTTATTATTGTTATTATTATTTGTTTTTATGTCAACATGACATAACTAAAGTCATCTGAGAGGAGGGAGCTTCAATTAAGAAAATGCCTCCATAAGACTGGGCAGTGCTCAAGCCTGTAGTGGATTTTTCTTAATTAGTGATTAATTGTGAGTGGTGCTATCCCTGGGCTGGTGGTCCTGAGTTCTGTAAGGAAGCAGGCTAAGTAGTTCCCCTCATGGCCTCTGCATCAGCATCAGGTTCTTACCCTGCTTGACTTCCTGTCCTGACTTCCTTCAATGATGGACTATGATGTGGAAGTGTAAGCCAAATAAACCCTTTCCTCCTCAAGTTTCTTTGGTCATGGTGTTTCATCACAGCAATAGTATCCATAAGACATTCATAATTTTTTCTTATTATTTAGAGAGGCTCAAACTCTGGAGTCCTGGATGTCCTGCAACTCGTTGTATATCCCAGGCTGGCCTCAAACTGGCAGCAATCCTCCCAAGTATTGGGATTGCAGATGTGAGTTACTGTACCNAGATGTTTTATTCCCCTTCTTAGAAGGGGTTTATTTCTTGAAAGTTGTGTAGATGTAAAGTGTTTACCATGATGCTTTTGGTATGCATGTAGTAAAATGATGACTTGTCAAACAAATTAACTTCTAAGACATGGTTACCTTTTATTTGTAGTAGAAAAAAGCACCTACACTTCCTCTCTCAAAAAAACTCTCGGTATACAATACAGTATTGTTAACTGTGGTCCTCAGCCCAGGCTAGGCAGCTCTAATGTCATACCTTTTGACCTGTATTCCTCCCATTCCAACCCTTTCTCCTCTGATAACTGTAGACAGACNTTCCTTTTTGGGTTGCCAGCTCACAAAAAATGACATGGAGACTCTATTAATTACGAAACCTCGGCCTTTATCTTAGGCTTGTTTTTAACTAGCTCTTAGAACTTAAATTAACCCATATTCTTTAATCTACATTCTTCCATGCCCTNATTACCTCATCTCCATACTGCCCATCCTGGTTATTCAGTGTCTGGCTGGCAACTCTGTCTTTCTTCTCCCCAGAGCTCTCTCTGTCCAGAAGTCCCATCTATACCCCCTGCCTAGCTATTGGCTGTTTAGCTTTTTATTAAACCAATCACAGTGACACATCTTCACACAGTGTAAAGGAATATTCCACACCAGATAACCACCATTCCACTGTTTCTAAGTGTGGTGGTTTGAATGTGGACTACCCCCCGACACACACCATAGGCTCGTTTTGCACACTGTCCGCAGCTACGGTCTGTTTTGGAAGGTTCTGGAGTCTTTAGGACGTTAAGCCTTGCTAGAGAAGTGGGTGACCAGGGACAAGCCTTGAGGTTTGGTAGCTCATCTCCACTTCCTGTCTGTNCTCTGCTTCCTGCCTGTGGACACTGTGTGACCATCCACCTTACCCCTGCTCTCATGCCTTCCCTGCCACAGTGGATCGATCCCTTCTTAAACTCCAAGTCAAAAGAGATGCTTCCTCTCTCAAGCTACTTCTTGTGGTCATAGCAACAAGAAAAGTAACTAATTTGCTGTATGTTTGAGGTTTGGGATTCTACATTAAAGTGAGATAAGATAGTTTTTCTTTTTGTGTGTATGTATCTGCATATGTGTGTGCATGTGTGCACATTCCTGTGACAGCCAGCGGTTGACACTGGGTGTCCTCTTCCTCAATTGCTCTGTCCTTATGTTTTGAGACAGTCTCTCACTGAACTTAGCGTTCACAGATTCAGTTACATTGAGTAGGCTCTGTGGATGACCATGGCAGGGCAGATGTCTCTATCAGGCACTGACTTCATTGCCTTTGGGATTCCTCGGTCATGTGGGAGATCTGCCTTTAAGGTTTTGAGAACCGTTCATATTGTTTTCCATAGTGACTGCACAATTTGTTTTCCGCCCACAGTGTATGAGCATTCTCCCTTCGTTACATCTTCAGCCATACTTGTTGTCTCTTGTCTAATGGATACTTGCCATTCTAACAGCTGTGAGGTGGTCTTTTATTATGGTTTTACATGCCGGAAAGGAATGTAATTATATGTTCTAAATGCTGAAAGAAAAACCCACCAACCCAGAATATTATACCTGGAAACCTATCCTTCAAAAATGAAGAGAATATATATTTTGGTTTTTTGAGATATGGGTTCTCTGTGTAGCCCTGGCTGTCCTGGAACTTGTTCTGTAGACCAGGCTGGCCTCAAACTCACGGAGATCCACCTGCCTCTGCCTCCTGAGTGCTAGAATTAAAGGCATGAGCCACCACCACCCAGTGAGATGATACTTTTTTTGATAAATGAAAGTGAAGGATTTTCTTATAGATGTTCTGCATAAGAAATGCTAAAGAGAACTCCATAGTGGTAGAATGCTAAACAGCAACATGGCAACATTAAAATATTTACATTTACTAATAAATATATAGACAGAAAAGAATATTGTTTTACTATTATGTGGGTGGGTAAATTTATTGTAATTACTAAAAAAGCTGAAAGTCATGAGTATTATAAGCAATGATGCCTATATTATGTTAATGGTATATACTGTGTAATTGTCAACTGTGGCATTAGTGCTATAGAACATGGAGAGGGAGCATAGAGCTCTTTCATGCAAGAGAAATTGTTGTAAGTTTAAAATAGGCTGTTATGACCATTAGGTATTTTATGTGAGCCTCTCAGTGACCACAGTGGAAACATCTGCGCTCATTACACCGAAGAGAAAGAGAAATGAATCAAAATCTAGCAATGCAGGAAAGCAAGGAAACACAAAAGATGGCAAGTGAGGACAGAAGGGGAACACCAGACACAAACCAGAACATTGGGCAAACAATAGTTATCAGCGCGCCAGTAAGCTCTTCCCTATCAACAACAGCTTTAAGGTAAGGGAATTAAACCACCCAATGAAAAGGCACAGAGTGGCTGAATGGATTTGAAAGAAAAATCAAATGAGAAGATCCAACCATTTGCACTATTTGCAGGAAACTCCCTTTAGATTCTAGGATATACCCAGGCTGCAGAAGGATGAGACATTCTTATGTAGATCGTAGCTGAAGGAAAGCAGAAGGGGCTGCACTCCAAGAAGGCTGACTAGTTTAAAATCCTGCCTCTACAGGCACTGATGGTCTTTCCCCACTGATGACTGGGTCGATTCAATAGGAAGGCTTAACAACTGTATGTACATATGCACTACCAAGTACATAAGCACCCAGTACATAAGGCACATGCTGCCAGACCTGAAAGGAGAAACTGACAGCAATACAGATAGGTCATCCAGACAGAAAAACAACCGAAAAAATATCTTCAACAATACTACAGACCAAGAGGAGGAAAGTGTATGTGTGCATCTGTGTACACACACACACACACACACACACACGTACAGAGAGATATTCAAGTTTGTCCTAAGGAAACATGAAAACAAAGTTTTGTGCAAGATGAAACTCATAGTAACTTCATTTACAATAAAAAATTGGAAATAATTCATGTGTNCATCAGAGAAATGNTTGAGTAAATTATGGTCTATTCTCTTAATTATCATGAAATTATTTAAAATACCAGGTTGGAGAGATGGCTCCATGGGTAGGGGTTTGACAGAGTTCACATTCCTAGAACTCACACAAAACCTGGGATGCAGTAGTGCACACATCTGTAACCCCAGCACCACTATGGAGAGATGGAAAGTGGTGACAGGACAATCCCTAGAAGCTCTGGGACCAGCTAACCAGCTAACATGGTGGCAAAGAGACTCTCTCAAAGAAGGTAGAAAGCAAGGACCAACAATTGAAGGTCATCATCTGACCATGAGCACCATGAGCACACACACACACACACACACACACACACACACACAATGGCTTATGGTAACCTGTAAAGTGATTATCACTCCAGGTTAAATAAATAAAGCAGAATGTAAAGTTGTTGTGTATTAAAATGTAAATAAATTTGAAATTATATAAACACATACACGTGAACTGGAAAGGGAAATGGGTAGGAAAAGCACTTGATTTGTTAAAGCTTGTCAACATGCATGTGTATTTCTTTGTCAAAGAGAAATGTTTTGTATAATTATTATATAATAAACATAATTATGATAAGCATGTTAATTTAAAATAATAGTTATTAATAAGCAAGCATATACTGTATCAGAAAAGCATGTTAAGGTGAATGGGAAAAGGTTGTGTGTGTGCNCATGTGTGTAGGCGCGTGCGGAGGACAGATGTTGATGTAGGGTATCTTCTCTGTCGTGTCTTTTGAGCTGGGGTCNCTCACTGAGTTTGGGACTTGTCAGTTCACCTAGGAGCCTTCCTATCTCCCTTTCCCCAGCACTGGGATTACAGGCATGCTCAGCGCTTTACAAGGGCACTGGGGGTCCNAGCCAGGGTCCTCCTGCTTGTGTGAACAGCACTTTGCCACCGGAACCACCTCACTAGCTCCAGCCATTGCCTCTTGTCCTTGGAAACATCCCCAGTAAGCCACAGTGTTCTCACTTGAATTAGCCAGTTAGCCGGGCCTCTGCGTATAATAGAAGCTTCTTCGCTTTCACGTCCGGGCGTTCTTCTCAAGGTCCTGGAACCCAGTCAGCATCCTGCTTTCTATGTATCCCAGCTCTGTGGCCCTGAGAAGAACATTTAGTTTTTAAAAGGTAACAAAAGAAGAATGTGAAAGGCAATTAGAATTGTAATGATGCAATTGTTAGAAGGAAGCCTAGGTTAAGACTCTCAGGGACATTTGGACACCTGGGAAAGAACAGTAGCCTTTCTCACAAGCTTGAGAAAAAGGAATGTCACCAAAAGCGTACCTTTGTGCTAACTAATGTAGGTGACAGAACCGTGATGCTTTTCTCTCGTTTCCTGACCACAGCTTTCATTTCTCCTGTTCCAGTTCATCCTGACAAGGATGGGCAGCCTAATTACTTTTTTTGGCCCGGCTTTAATTGAGTCCCTTTCTCCCTTGCTTAAACTCAACATTATATAATTGTTTGCATTTTTTTTTAACCTTCCCAATTGTTTTAGTCAGGGAATTTCTACTGACATTGACAGCAAAAGGTCCATTTTGCCTACGTTTTGGAGCCTAGGTAACCTTGTTTAAAATCAGTTAATCAGCAACACTTGAAATAGAGCTATCAAAATGTTATTAGCATATGCAAATCATTAATCATTTCTATATTGTAATTGCATTTGACCCACACTACTTCATAAACCTGGCTTTAGAGGAGAACTAAGTGATTGGGCCACAGTTTGAATACTGAAGGATAGTTTATTTTAATATATTAACCTTGGGGTAATTTTTAAGTGACAAACTTGCAGGTGCTGAGACTTATTCTTTCCTTGTAATTTACATAATATGAGGGGAGAACTCTCCATACTTGTCCTAGCTTCATTTCTGTTGCTGTGACAAAATGCCGACCAAAAANCAGTTTAGGGGAAGAGAGGATACAGTCCATCCCTGAGGGGAAGTCAAGGCAGGGACTCAAGCAGCTGGTCACATCACATCTACAATCAAGAGCAAAGGAAGGACTGGATCCCTGCTTTCTTGCTTACTGTTTAGTTCTGAGCTAACCCTCTCTACTCACACAACTCACGGCTCCAAACAAGGGAATGGTGCTGCCCACTGGACTGGGTCCTCCTCCATCAATTAATAATGAAGGCAACCGCCAATCTCAGCATGCCTACAGGCCACCCTGATCTAGATCAAACGAAGACAACCCCCAATCTCAGCATGCCTACAGGCCACCCTGATCTAGATCATTGTTTCAGAATATTCCTTTACACTGTGTGAAGATGTGTCTCTATGATTGGTTTAATAAAGAGCTGAATGGCCATTAGCTAGGCAGGAAGAGGTTAGGCTGAACTTCAGGGGGCAGAGAAGACTCAGAGAGGAAGAAAGGCGTGGTCACCAGCCAGATGTGGAGGAAGCAGATGGGCAGTGCAGACTAAAGGTATTGGTTATTTTTATTGGGTATTATTACCTTTTATATGGCTTGGGCCATATAAAAGAATGTAGATTAAAAATATGGGTTAATTTAAGTTATAAGACTAGTTAGGAATGAGCCTAAGCTAAGGCTGAGCTTTCATAATTAATAAGTCTCTGTGTCATGAGTTGGGAGCTGTCAGGTGGGACAGAGAAAGACTCACGACAGATTGTTCCTCATTAATAGATCACTCTCCAGCAAATTGGAGAAATAGAAGGAATTAGAATAGTTTTAAATCTACCACAAGTATAAGCACTCCCTCTTCAAATACGCTAGCAGGTGCTAGGGCACAAAAGGGAATTTGTACCTTTCCAGAGAAGAAAAGTACATGTGCTTAAATTGCAATAAGGATCTCACTGAAACGGCCAATGTTTTAAATTGTAAATCCCTAGCCCAAGTCTAGGAAAGATTTGCGACTTTCTTGTATTGGCCTGGGTGGTTACCCGTACAATGTCCATCTTCCCTTCCCCCTTCCTAATATAGTTCATAACCCTTGTTTATCAATTCCTTCTTCATGAAGCCCAGGAACTTTGGAAAAGGAAACTCATCCTCATTCTAGTTCCAGATACATGTTCCAGTTGCTTTATACACACATATTTTAAATTTACTTTTTAGTGTATGAATATTTTGCTTGCATGTGTATCTATGTACCACCTGTGTGCCTGATGCCCTTGCAGGTGGAAGAGGGCATCTCATTCCCTGGAACTGCAGTTATGGATGGTTGTGAGCCACCATGTGGCTACTGGGAATTGAACCCCTGGTCCTCTGCAAGAGCGATAAGTGCTCTAAACTGCTGAGCCATCTCTCTAGTCCCCCAGCTGCCTCATATTAATGGTCACCTCTGTCACCCAGGTGGTCACTGGATTTAGGAATCAGTGAATTTTACAACTTTTGTTTACACTGCTGGAAACTGTTTTCTGTCTTCAGAAGAGTAGCTTGATGTTCCGATGTGCAGCCTGGGTCTCTTTACTTTGGAGTCTCCATAACAAAATACCAGGTAGAAACAAGGCATGGGAGGTGAGATTTACTCTGGCTTACAGTTTCAGAGATTCTCAGTTNATCATGGAGGGGAAGGCATGGTGGAGTTCAGGGCAGCAGGAACATGTGGCACAGACTTCTACATAAGCAGACCAGGAATCACAGAGACCAGGTGGGTCAAAGTTCAGAGCTATCTCCTTTAAAGATTCCCTGGCCTAGAAAAATGACATCACCAGCTAGAAAACAAGTGTCCAAAACATGAGCCCACTGGGGATGTTGCAAGGTCGAACCATAGTAGCCTGAACAGTGACCATCTTTCCTGCTTTATGAGGCAGAATAGTCTAAGGCAAGATGAGTTGAAATAAATAGAAGTCATTAGGCTGTTGGTGACCAGTCAAACTGTAGNCCTCCAGACCTTTGGATTTTGCAGGTGCACAAGCCTAAATGCCTTTTACTGTCTAAATTGATTTCTCTTCCTATAACTGAGAAAGCTGTAGTGGAAATGCAGAGGCCATCCAATCTGGTTCTTTCTTATGCCTAATTTTCATGTATGTTTATGTTTCTTTCCTCCCAAATAGGCTACAAGCATCCTGGAGAATAGTTTGCAAAAGTATTGTTCATTTGGGCTCTCCCACCAGGTCTAACAGCACTAACCTTTGTACAGGAGGTTCATAAATGTTTGTTCACAGAGGTCCATTTTCAGATCACATTGTAACGACGTTGCTCAGCAGCTGCTCAGATTGGCTTCGAAGTTGTCTTCAAGCCCCTTCCTCACNCTTGGCTCTCACTGTCATTATCTCTCTGACTGAGGAGATGGTCCCAGCAAATGANTTTGCTGCCTTTCATTCAGCCCTCTGCCACTCCAGCCTTAACCAGAACCTACACTGTCTGGGAGGAAGTGAGGAAAAAGAAGAGGATTTAGGGGTGTTCTACTGAAACTATCATAGCAGCCATAGCTCACATTTAGGAGGTGCTAAATATCCATAGACATAGAAATTGCAATTCCCAGAGCTCTTGGAAAATTAGTATTTTAATTCATCTTTATGGATGGGTTGCTAGTGCGGTGTCATATATAACAGAAAAGATGAACCATTCGCTGACTTTCCTTCAAATGGCTGTGATGTTATCATTCNAAACAGGTCTATGGGGGTGAAAATCACGTGTGGGATAAATGTAATTAGCATAGTCAATCATATGCTGTGGACTTCAAAAATTAGTGTGGGCAAATATCAAATCTGGATTCTCTGTGGAATCTATGTCCTGCCATTCCTAGACACTTGAANGTCACCATCATTGTCATGTGCCTTCAAGCCAGGCTTCTGATAAGGCTGAGGCAATGGGCTTCCTTCTACCCAAGCAAATTCTTGTGACCCAAAGCTTTNGTAAATAATTTATGCACATACAATAAAAAATTTTAAATATATTGTATTTTATGCATATGAGTTTTTGCCTGCATATATAGCTGTGAACCATNNATGTGTCTANTGCCTATGGATGCCAGAAAAGGGTATCTGAGCTTTTGGGACTGGAGTTACAGATGGTCACCAAATGGGTGCTGGGCATTGAGCCTGGGTCCTCTGAAAGAGCAGGCAGTGCTCTTAACCACTGAGCCATCTCTCCAGCTCCCACAGGCAATAATTTAATGAACTCGGAATCTCTCTGAATCCACTTCAACACTATAAAAACTATTTCCATCACCTACATTGAAAGCAGTATCTCTTTATTTTACTTCACTTGGGGTTTCTTTTGTGTGTGTGGTATATATGTGTGCATGTGTATGTGCTGCTTGTATGTGTGTGCATGTGAAGGCCAGAGGTTGATGTCAGGTATCTTCCCTGTATCTCCACTTAAAAAATTACTGTATTTTATGTATATGGATTTTTTGCCTGCATGTATATCTGTGCACTACATGTGTGCCTCNTGCCTCATGAGGCCAGAAGAGGGTGTCAGAACTCCTGGGACTGGAGTTACAGAGGGTTGTGAGCTGATCTGTAGGTTCTGGGAATTGAACCTGGGTCCCCTGGAAGAGCAGCCAGTGTCTTAACCATTGACCCATCTCTCCAGCCCCTCCATGTTACATTTGAAGCCGAGTTTCTCACTGTATCTGGAGCTCACTAGTTTGGCTAGATTGGTTGGCCTGAGCTCCCAGGATCTACCTGTCTCCATTCCCTCCACACTGGGGATGTGGATGTTGAAAATCAAAACTCGGGCTCTCATGCTTGCATAGCAAATACTTTGCTCACTGAGTCATCCCTGGGCCCTAATTTGGGTCCTTGAGGTAGGGTCTTGCTGTGCAGCCAAGACTAGCCTCTAATTTGCCATCCTCCTGCCTCTGCCTCCTGAATACAGGGCTTATAGGCATATATCACAAGCCTCCAACTAAGACATGCATTTCAAACAACAATGTTATCCTTTCCCCAACTGCAAGGCATAAATTCTCTCAGGTAGAAGANTGTNAGAGTCAGAACAGTTTCTATAAAATGTCTTTATTTGTGGGATCCATGTACTAATGGAATTAAATTTCTTTGTGTTTGCACAGTTAAATAAAGAACAAAGGCTGACAAAATGTAGCTTCATTGACAAGTTCTTGGCCTTAAAAGACTTACAAAGATGGGCACATGTTCTCAACCTAGCAAAGATTACAGGCTGTAGGAAAAAATGCAGCTGTCAAATGTGGACAGTGATTTCTTACCACAGCGCCTGCCGCCCTTTCCCAAAGCCATCCAGTGGCTTTGATAAAACTCTGTTAGCTGCTTCCTTAGTTACTTTTCTTTACTTCCCAGTTGTAATAATTTGTTTGGTTTCTTGACCACAGTCCTCTCTTTGTACCAGCTACAATCTCCACCCAAGTAATTGCCAATACCCATAGTCCGTGCTAAGCAACATTTCTGTGGTCATAGAGCTCCCAAGTGACAGAGTTGGGCCTTCAATATACAGGTGATCTCTAGGAGTCTATTTTATTTTATTTGNTTTTTAGGAGTCTATACTTTCAATGACTATTCTCCATAGTCTCATAGCTGACATTCTGGAGTCAAACTGACCAGCAAACAGGAAAAATTCTAACTCCAGAGCAGCAATGTGTTGGTCTATTAACCCAAATTGAGCTGGTTTGCCTTAGACCTCAGTTTCTAGGATGGGGGCCTCTGGTTTTGGTTTTGGTTTTGAAACAAGGTCTCATGTATCTCAGGCTGGCTTTGAACTCGTTGCATACTACAGGATGATCTTGAACTTGTGATCCTTTTGCTTCCACCTCCTGAGTGCTGAGATGATAGGCACACATCACCCCATCCAACTACAACATTCACTTAAAATCATAATTTCATCCCTTCTCAACTCTGTTCCTAGTTTCATGTGGTATTTGGGTTTGATATAGTGCTTGGGGCTTTGCGCATATTAGGTAATCATTCTACCAGCAGAGAGGTACCCAGATCAGATCTGGATTTGAACATCAGCTTCCACTCCCCGAAGCCATAGTCCCTGTCCAATGTAGCTAATACTTNGGAATACATATCTTGGGCAGAATTCTTCAGACTTAANGTTGGAACTGCCTTACCTCCCTGTCGGTTTGCCCACTTTTCNGACTCTCTGTCACATCACCGTCTTTGGTTTTTTCCTGCAAGCATCCTACCTTGCCTTTTTCATGTTAGCTTTGAGTTCTCTCTGTTCACCCCAGTTCTCACACACTCTTCTACTTCTCTCTGGTTTGCGACCACCAGTTTCTAAGACTGTGGGTCATTCTCCAGTTCTCTATATGCTGGAAAAACACCCTTACTTTATGGCCCCATTTACCTGATTTGCAACTTTCAGAGTACAGCCCTCGTCTGTGAAATGAGGATCATACTATCCATCCTAGAGACATCCTAGGAACTGCACAAAGTGCAATATTGGGGAGCACTCTGAACACAATAACACATTAAACCAATGTTAGGCACTATTAGCACAAGGAGCACAAAAGTGTCTCTAAAATATGGAATTGGAAGTGACTTCTGCTCTGCATCATAAAGCAGCCCAGGAATTACCTCACTCTGCTCCTATTCTCTGGCATTTACAGCAGCAAGTGCTGATATATAGAGCAGAAAGAGCAGACTACATTAGGAGACAAGAGCTCATGATAGCCACAGGCATTTGATAGATGCCTATGGAGACTCTCAGCATCTATGTCAAACTTATCCAGTTCCCTGCTTTCTTCAAGGGACTGGGAATATTTTCTTAGACTAAGGCAGATATTACCAACTGGCAGCCTATTGGCTGAATGTGGCTCTCTGATATACATCATTTAGCAGATAGTAAGTGACCTTTAAATGGTAGCATTTAGATGGTGTTGTAGGTCAAGTTCTTCCAGAATCAGACTGAGCCAAGTATTTGGGTCCAAATGGTTTATTAAGAAAGTGCTTTCAGGCCAGGCATGCTGGACCACTCCTGTAATCCCTGAATTTTGGAGGAGGAGGCAGGCAGATCACAAGTCATCCTAGACTCTGTAGTGGATTCAAGGCTTGTCTGGACTACATGAGACACTGTCATAAGCAAAGTTGCTGAGGGTGTCAGAAAGCAGAGTAAACAAGCAGAGAAGTCCAGCAAGAGTACATACAGTATCAGGGGAAGTCCCAGACTCAGCCTGACACCACAGGGAGGAGGAAGCATCATGGCTAGCTCAGAAGGAATCATGCCTGGAGTTAAAGGAGTACATCTCAGCGGCCACAAAGAAAGGAGGCTTAAGTTCCAGATTCCTCCCTTCCCTGGCCAGTGTTTAACCCCAACACCCAAGAACACACTTCTGGAAGGTCACAGGGGTGAAATATTAGTGTCAAAGCAAGTGGGAACTGGGGACTGTGCAAAGATCTGGCGAACTACACTGAGGGTCCATCTGGGAACCAACAATGCCCACCACAGATGGGATGCATGCACTATCGTTTGCCACAGCCTCTGTTCCTAATACCTACCTGCGCTAGTTAGTTTTGTTGTTGTTGTTTTGTCAACTTGACATAAGCTTGAGAGTAATTTGGGAAGAGGAAATCTCCATTGAGAAAATGCCCCCATCAGACTGGCCTATGGGAAGGATTATGGAGCATATTCTCAATGAATGATTGATGTGGGAGTACCCAGCCCATTGTAGGAGGTTCCAACCCTGGGCCGGTGGTCCTGGATGATAAAACAAAGCAAACTGAACAAGACACAAGGAATAATTCCTCCAAGGAAGCAGCATTCCTCCAAGGCCTCTGCTTCTGTTCTTGCCTCCAGGTTCCTGCCTTGGCTTACCATGATAATGGACTGTGACCTGTAAACCAAATAAATCCTATCCTCTTTAAGTTGCTTTTGGTCATGATGTTTTATTACAGCAAACACCTCAACTACGACATAGACTCTTGCTCAATTACAGTTCCAGGGATTCCCTAATGGAGGGGCTTGGGTATGGCACTGTCCTTGGAGGGGAGCTGCTTCTTTGCTGATTGAATTGTACTTTACCTAAAAATTCACAGTCCACATCTGAGAATAGAGAGTGCAGGGAGGATTGTGGAGGTTTATGTGGAAACTCTTCCTCTCCAAGATTCCCTTCATCTTCCCTGTCACAGTTAATCATTTATTTGGACTGACTGATAAAGGCATAATTTGTGTAATAGAAGATTAATGAGATGATACAATGTCAGATCTGAAAAGATGGAGACCATTGGACCCTTTCCTTAACCTTATACATTATGAAAAGAGGTTCCAAGGAGCTGTGAGCCTCATAAGGACATCATCATGATCATGGAGCTGACTAGTAATAGATGGCTCCTGACCCAGTGGAGCTGCTTAGCCTAGGGCTCTGTGTCCTCAGGCGCTTCTGCACAGGGGTCACTACAAAGCTGACTCCACAGAGAGAGACAGTTAGGCGAACTTATTACAGTGAGCTCCCAATGTAAATGCTTAATTGTGGTTATAACCTCCAGAAATATCTTGTACTACTGAAACTGATGAGCTTTGAGGGATGGCAGCCACAGGTTATTACCCAGAAAATGGAGGGCATTAAACATAATTCTCTCTAGGATGCTCTCTAATATCTCCTAAATGTGTTTTATATCCTTAACATTTTCCACAAATTCACTGCGAAAGATCCAGCTTGGTTTTAGTCCACCGGAGCTGACAACTGATGTAACCAAGGAAACTGGTTTGTACCTCACATTTAAAAACTATAAATGGTTCCATAATGATAACCTTTGGAACTGTCCCAGCCATCATTTTGTTGTGGATGCATGCCTAGGAACACGGAAGTACAAAGTCAATGAGACAGTGACCAAACCTAAGTACAGCATTGTGCTGAGCAGAACAAAAGTCACAAAGTTTTTAAGTAACAGCAAAAAATGATATCAAGGGCCAAGATATTCTGATTTAGGTTACAGGAATATCTTGAGATGCTTCTCATTTTAATAGTTTTCAAAATGGAAGCAAGAAATGTGACCTGGCTGCTTGTTGAATAAGTTCTCAAGAGCAGACCAAGAAATGTCAGTCTGCCAAAGAGTTATCTGTAAAACCTGAACCTAGCATTGTGTGACTCACTCACTGACTCTGGGGATGGAGATCTGGGGTACCAGAATTCTCTTTCATTACCAGTTAAGAATAAATCCATTTCCTGAAGGTCACTTTAAATACAATAGGCTAGGGCTGGTCTCTACTTTTTTGCCCCATCTGGCTCAAGAGCAATTGTGGGTAGACCAGAAGGCCAGATTGTTACTGGAATCAAGATGAGAGATCTGTTTGCTGACTTGTCACTTGCTAAGGAGAAAACATGAGCAGGAATCAGAGTGGGCAATATAGTGATCATAATCTAATGGCTGAGAGATATCATTAGAAATGGCATCTGGTAGCACACATCTATACTTGAGAGGTAGAAGCAGAAAGATTAGGAACTCAGAAAGAAATTGATTGTATACATCATCATAAGTAACAGAAGAATAGGGGAATATAATTGCCTATTTATTGTGATGCCTATCATATATGTAAAAACTTTGTATATATTCAATTTAAGAATAATATTCATTTGCTTCTGAGGCCACATGAGTAAAANAATTTGCTAATATGAAGCAGAAAAACCTCTGAACTCAGGACAAAGGAGCCTGGGAATGAACTAAAAGTGAAATCTAGGAGTTAAAATATGAGGGCTCAGGTTGTCAGATGGACTGAAACTATAGATGGCTTGTGCCGAGGGCAGAGTGGACACCTGGGAAGGCACCACAGGCAAACAGACAGAGAGGTAGAGCCAAGACTCTGTTTTGGCAGACCTGCCCTGCTCTGGGAAGAGGCTGAGAGCAGCAGCTTCTGGTCTGGAATAAATGAGAGCCACACTCAAACTGCTACAAGTTGAGTGCTGCTCTCCCATCTGTCTTCATGGCTGACATCTGATGGAGTCGTTCAATTCACATCAAACTCTGTGGCAAATGATGGTGGATATGAGTTGTTTGGTTCCTAAACAGTATAAATGTAACACAGACATATGGCTTCCCTNCCTTCCCCTCTAGAAAGCAGTATTCTTTTAGCTACAGGGGATGCAGAAGATTGCATGCTCCTAAGGCTGTCCCTAAGCATCCTGGGAGTTTTCCTCCTGTTGCTTGCTTTCCACTAATCACCTGTGATGGTATGAAAGAAAATGGCTCCCAAAGGGAGTGGCACTATTAGGAGGTGTGTGTGGCGTGTTGGAGTAGGCGTGGCCTTGTTGGAGGAAGTGTGTCACAGTGGGGTGGGCTTTGAGGTCTCCTATGCTCAAGCTATGCTCAGTGTGATACACAGTTGCTTCTTGTGCAAGTGGATCAAAATGTAGAAGTCTTAGCTCCTTCTCCAGCACCATGTCTGCCTGCATGCTGCCATTGCCACCCACTATGACAATAATGGACTAAACCTCTGAACTGTAAGCTAGCGCAAATTAAATGTTTTCCTTTATAAGAGTTGCCGTGGTCACAGTGTCTCTTCACAGCAATAGAAATCCCAACTAAGACACCACCTCTCTCCTTCTGTTGGCCTGCCTTCCTCTATCCCCAACTCTCTCATTTATCTATTTAGTGTGTGTGTGT